>PVJS01049552.1:0-14638 GCA_004027185.1 Glis glis | reverse complement strand
GGCTGTGCCTGGTGCCCCGACGCCCTTCTAGGCTCAACTTCCTCATGTGTGAGTGGGGACAGTGGCTGTGCCTGGTGCCCCGACGCCCTTCTAGGCTCAACTTCCTCATGTGTGAGTGGGGACAGTGGCTGTGCCTGGTGCCCCGACGCCCTTCTAGGCTCAACTTCCTCATGTGTGAGTGGGGATGGTAGCTGTGCCTGGTGCCCCGACGCCCTTCTAGGCTCAGACAGGGAACACAGATGAAGAGCTCCCGTAGGTGCTGTGTTTCCACTGGGAGCGAGTGGGAGCTACACCAAAGTGTTCAGAATGGGAGGAGGCTCCTCTCCAAGGATGTGAGCACGCACAGTGCCCACGGCTGCATGGGAGGCGCCGCGAACCAGCCCTCCCTGCAGGGCGCCCTTCCCATTCTGCTCCCATTTCTCTGAAGAGGAGACCACTGCATGTGGGGCTCACTTTGTACTGGGGAGCAAAAGGACACAGGAAATACAGTGGAGAAGCTGGGCGCCCTGAAGCACACAAGGAAACCACAGATGGTGTGGCCCGTCCCACCAGCCAGCCTGCTAGGCACGCCAGGGCCCACTGAGCCTGTGGACACGCCCCCTGCACTGGGGAAGGACCCGGAAGACGGGAGCCACCCTGCTTGTCCAGGCTTCTCCTGGCCGGGAACTGCTGCCTCCTCCCGCCACCTCCTGCCTGGAGGACCTGGAAATTTCTCTGAATGCTGCTTTCGATTTACAGTGGCCAGTGAGCGGCCAGCTGCACGGGGTGTGCGGAGCCCCGAGTGTGCTCTGGCTCCGTGCTGGAGCGGCCAGGCTGGCTCAGGGCCAGCAGCTCAGTGAGGAGTGCTGGCAGCCAGCCCGGGAGCCTCAGAGTGCTCAGAGCCGCCCCACCACTGGGCCAAGCCCCTCTGCTCACAGACCTCAGCCTCCCCAGCCTCCCCGGCTTCCCCACCCACCCCACCCAGGCTCAGAGGCAGGCCCCCCGGGCCCATGTTCACTGCCATGCTCCAGCCCAATCCAGTGTTTTGACAGCCCTGCCATGGGACACGTCAGGTCACCACACAATGCATGCTGGTGACAGCCCCTCGGGGAGCACACAGGCCGCCCAGGCACGCGCCAACGCTCCCAGCAGCTAGGACTCGCATGCCCACTTCAGGAAACAAAAGTAGCGTCTCCTGAGAGTTCACTGAGCCCATAATCGCTCTCCCGGGGCCCTGGGACATGCAGCCTTAATGCCGAGGAGATCCTGGGAGGCAGCCACAGGCAGTCTGTGTTGCAGCAGGGCAGCTGCTACTTCAGAGTGGACCCCATCAATCCCAGTACCCAAACCAGAACCTCAGCTCCGACACTAGCCTGGCCCTCCACGGGCACCCACCAGCAACACCTGAGGCTTCCCATTAACAAGGCTGAGCAGGAGCTGTGCTCTCCTATCCCGAGGCAAGCTGGGGTGGCTGCACCCAGGCCCGACCTGCCCCGCGGTGCCCCCGCTTCCCCAACACTCCCGACTCTGGCACAGCTCCTGCTGCCCAGCTGCACCTGTCCTCCACCTGCTTCTGGGCCGTGTCCTGTCAAGTTCAGCTGAGACTCTCTGGTGTCTGCCCCCTCCTCACTCTC
This sequence comes from Glis glis, assembly GCA_004027185.1. NCBI lineage: Eukaryota > Metazoa > Chordata > Mammalia > Rodentia > Gliridae > Glis > Glis glis. Next base: position 13,025 of record PVJS01049552.1, on the reverse strand, counting down.
TGGGTGCCCTGAGGTGGTCCTGCCTGGCCTGCAGTCCAGCCGAGCAATCCCAGCGGGCATGCTGCTGAGTCCTTGGCCCTTGGCCCCCAGGCCCCAGAGAGAGGCTCACGCAGCTGTCTGCCAGGGAGAAAGTGCTCAGGACTGAGTGAGCCCCCCTTACTCTCTGAGACCGTCCACAGCCTGTGTGTCCTTCCTGTTCTCCACTTGGGTCCCAGGACTTGGTGGCCGCTCCACATACAGTTGGCACTCAGTATCTACTTGCTGGGTGAACGAGTAATCGGGGGAGCTATGGCCGGAACCAGCAGCACTGGATGGGGGACCACTTCGGGCCACACTGGATGAGGCTGGAGGGGTACGTGAGCCCGGCAGGGCTGAACTTGGTCCCCAGGGCTAGTGCTCCTCAGGGGCTGGTTGGGGGGCTGGGGAGCTGACTCAGACCCAAAGCAGAAAGAGAGGTGGATTTGGGCCTGAGGGAGGGGCCTCTGGGGTTGAGGCCCAGGATAAAGCTGCAGCCGGCTTGGCCCACCCAGGGCAGGGGAACCCACCACCCGGAAGCAGCGAGAAGCTGCCAGAGCCAGTCTGTAGAAGTCCAGCTCCTAGCCACGCTTGCCTCTGCGTCACACTTCAGAATAAGGCCACACAAATAAAGGAGAGGCAGACATCCTACCCAACAAGGCTGACTCACGGGGAAGAAGCTCCGTAAGACCAGGTCCTCCAGCCCGCCTGCCCTGAGCTGGGCCCCGACGGGCTCAGAAGTGGGAAGCAGAGCCTGCCCAGCCATTATAGGAGCTGCTGCCATACGGGGCAGGAGGCTTTGCTGGATGTGGACATGGCCGTGAACACCTGCCTCTGCTGGACCGTCACCTCAACGTGCCATGTAGGGAGACCCCAGGCAACCACCTGCACTCACTCGGTGCCAGACGTCCATCTCAAGTGGAGGGCACAGGCCAACGCTGCAGCACAAGTGTGAGGGTGGGAAGGGTAGGCGAGCCCACCTTCCTCATCTATCCTCAACGGCGGGGCCTCCGGGTTTCCCTTCCTCTGGCCCTAATCCCCAGCCCAGCTCTGCATAAAAGTTTCTCCAGTCAGTGGAGACAAGGAGAGCTGAAATAAGAAATTAGTGTGACAGAAGAAACCCCATATTTCACTGAAAAATTAAAATGGAGACAAGCAAGTCAGGACGCACAGAAAACTAGAGCTGGCTCCGGGTGGACCACCCGCAAAGCTGCGCATCCTGGACAAAGCCCACGCCAAATCCCCCCTAATGCCAATATTTGTGGAGTGGTAATTAGTGTCTCCAAGTTACCTGGGACCCCAGCCTCCGTGCAACATAATACACCGCAGCCTGGCAGGGTGGAAGGCCAGCGCTGGCCCATTGTCTAGGAAAAATAGTTGGAATGCATTAAAGATAAGCAGAAGGCTGGCCTCAGGAAATGGCATCCACCAGGAATAAATTAGGTAACGGGAGCCCTGTCCTCTGGTCAGTCAGAGCACCTGGCGCAAAGCCAACACACACACAGGCAACCCGTCGCTCGCCGCCCCTGGCGCTGGTAATGGGGATCAGAGGTCGCCTGGGCCTTTCCACTCCATGAGGGGCTCCGTCCTAACCCTAACCCAGGCAGCTGATGTCCACCCAGCGCACCGCGACCCCACACCCTGCCAGAGCCCCTCTTTTCATGCCACTCCCACAAAGACACGGCGGGATGGGTACTTCATCAGGCTCACCGAGAAGACAGGGAAACTGAGGACTGAGAAGTAAATAAATCGCCAGGGTCACAAAGCCACAGGGCAGGACCTGAATCCAAGCCGAAGCCGCAGGTCCAGTCTCTGCTCCGCCTGGGCCAGTCTCACTCGGGCGTGAAGCAAGACTGAGGACCAGCAACTCGGGGACATTAGGAGTGGGAAGGAGCGTCTGTGGGCCGGCGCCTGGTCCCTGGTTTCTGTATGAAGTGGGGTTCCCTGGCTACCAAAGGCTGCACTGGCTACGGGACAGGGGTTCACCACTCTTCCCAGCAGGGCCTGTCAGGAAGCTGCAAGCCCTGCAGTCCTGCTGCTGGGTGGCGCCAGGCCAGGGGTCCAGCCAGCGGCAGCTCACCTCTGCCCTCGCCAGCGTGGCATTATGACAGAGGCCGAGGAGCACAAGCACCCACAGGGCCCAGCACTCTCGGCCCTGCCGTGACTCCTCTGCTTCCCTCTGGATCTGGATCGGGGCCCTGGACGCTTTCTGTAGAAAGCTGGACAGTGGACATCCCAGACTTTGGGCCGCCACAGTCTCCTCACTACTCAGCTCTGCGTTTGCCCTCAGAAACAGCAGACAATAGGACAGCACTGAGAGTAGCCTTGTCCCAATAAAACTTGACCCTGGGGCCTTCCTTTGCTGCCCTGACGAGAAGGAACACTTCCTCTCCCATCTGGTGAGGATTGCTTTCTCCTCAGACCTTGAAGCTGTGTTGAAGTAAACTTCTTCTTGCCATTCAGAGGCAGGTAGGCCCCGCACCCCAGCAGCTCCCTGGCTTGACTCCCACCCTGATCCCCATGCGACCTTGCCCTTGGATCCCAGCCTGCCTCTCAGAGCTGTCAGGCACTTTCTTCTGGGCCCCATTTACCACCAAAGAAGACCGTGCAGATTTCTTCCTATGTCCAGAAGCTCAGGAGGAGCCCCCACCATGAGCGCCAGACAGCCAGCATCTCCTGATGGCTGCATAGGAGCGAGTCATGTGCAGGCCAGGAGCCCAGGGTCCCCAAGCACATGCCGGACACCTCACAAGGACACAGGTTGCCCCATGGAGAAGAGGAGAGTGGTCCCCAGTGCAGGTCATGCCCTTCCTCAGCAAGGCACCAGGAGAACAGAGCGGGGATGCACCATGGAGAGCCATGAGAAGAGAGAGAAGCCCCACGGGGCCAGGGCAGCCCGTGGCAGAGCTCGCCCAACCTGCTGCTCCCCGGCTTCATTCGCCGCACCCAGCACCCACAGCTTCTTCTCTGCCTCTGCTGTCCAGGCGGAACGGGGCCCCACATCTGCCCTGCTTTCAACAGGCCTTCTGGGTGCCCATCCACTCCCCTATCTGTCTAACCCCTTCACTTCAAGGCCAATTTGAACCCATCTCCTAAATAAGACCTTCTCCAGAGAAGCCCATCAGGGCAGGTGGAAAAGTCACTCGGGGCCACAGCTTCCAAATGCCACACCAGGCTCTGCTTCCTTCTTACCTGACATGGGAATGTTGCTAGCGTGTGCACCAGACACCGATGCCTCCTGACCCATGTCCGTGAACATATTCCTGAGAGCAGGGGCTGCCATGTCACAGCTGTCTCCAACGTCAGGCAGAGCACCAGGCACCAAGCAGGTGCACAGACGCTGAGAGCTGACTGGCTCGTCCACCCAGTCTTGCTTCCTCCATCAGGCTACACTCCAACAGAAAGAATTTTACAGCATTAGAGCATGGCTCCACCACCCCAGACCAGCAGCCTCAGCACCACCCGGGGTCAGTTAGACACACGGAGCCACAGCTTTGCCCTACAGAGTCAGAATCCTGTCTTACAGGTCTGGGGATCCAAGTGGCCCTTGATGTCTGGGGCGCATGAACCTGCAGTGCACTTGCCAGGCAAGCGTGGGAGCCACCGGCTTGCTCTCTGCGCAGGCAGCTTGGCACCTGAGCAACACCAAGACTGGCACAGGCAGCCACGCTGCAGTGGCCATGACAACCCTCTTGCAATGGACGACCAGAGACCAACGCGGAGCCCTTATGATTCACAGCTCCTGTGCAATGCAGGGTCCACAAGCAGGGATGCTCAAAGCTGTCACTGACACTGAATTCCGTGTTGCTCAGAGATGGGCAAGGGGCCAGTCTCCCTATTGTCGGTCTGTGAATTCTGGCCCAGCTCACCTGGCACCGTGGGGTGAACTGAAGTAGGAAGACCATGGATTTGACCTGTCCTCGCGGATACCCTGCCTCATGGCCTGCAACAAATCCCTCCCAGCCCTGAAGCTGCTGATCTTTCTTCCACAAATGTTAACTTACTGCTCTGAGCTGAGTCTCATTTTAGAACAAGCCCCTTCTTAGAATTCTGCAGTCTGTTGAGCTGTTTTCTAGTGTTTCTGAATAATATTGCTGGACCCAGGATTGTAGGTGGGGGACTGCAAGGTAACCCTGGGTAATTGGTCCTCCAGCAAATGAGCAGGGCTCTCGGAGGACGAAGGATGTCCTATCACAGGAACTCACACCTGTGGTAAATCTCACTGGTCCTTTTCTCTCCCCCTGCAGTGAAGTAAGGCCAGCTTCTGAGAAGCAATAAGAAGCTACAGGCCATAAAAAACTCACAAGGTCCGTCCCGAGCCCTTCCTGTATCCTAAAAATATAGCCGATTCCTGTGGCAGCTATTTTGGAATGAGCAACAAAGTGCTTCCTCGAGATGAAAAGAATCCTGGTCCAGACTCCTGTGGGAATAGAGGCCAAGACCTCAGGCCCCAGCTAGACACACCAACCAACACCAAGGGGAAGGCTCACAGGGTGACCCTGCACACCCCCAGGGAGCTGACTTTTGGGGGGCCAATGTTTTGTTCTTATTTCTATTTTGTTTTTAAATTTAACTTGGAGGAGGTAGGGCATGAAGAAATACACAGGGAGGGGGAAGGAAGGATTCATCCGACTTCGGAGCTACAGCCTGGGCTCCTGAGTACCTTCTCCCCGGGCCTCCCTCCTGCCCTTGCTGTCTGCGCCCTGTCTGGGTTGGGTCTTAACAGGATCCTGTGACCTAGAAAACTCATCACCTTGGAACCTGGCCCTCCCTCCTCCAAGCTACCCTGCATGAGATGAAAGGTATCTCTCCAAAGAACCTGGCACTCTCTAGGGCCCCATTCCTGCATTTCTTTGGGGAAATCCTCCCAACCATCTCACAGGAAAGCTCATGGACAATGCTGTGGGACTGAGACCTGGGGTGTGGTGGCCCGGTTCCTGAGAGATGGAGGAGAGCCCACGGGGGCTGCCCAGTGTTGACCAGGACCCACACCACAGGACACCATGGCTGGTGTGTAAGCAGCTAAAACTAGAGAAGGACGTGCATGGGGAACAGTCCCAACACAGAACGTGGTGGGTTCAGCCAAAGCCCGAATCCTTCATGCCCATGTTCACCATTTCCCCTCCAGTTTCCAAAGATGCAGACTTTAGTGAAAGAGAAAGGCGAGGAGCTTGCCCAGGACATGGCCTGCCTGTGCTCTGCCATTCCTGTCCCTCCCCAGGGAGCTCTCGCAGGAATGGGCCTGGGCCTCCACATCGTCGTGCATGGCTCGAGCCCCACACCTGGCAAGGTTGGGGTTCCACGTGGCCCAGAGACCACCCGCTTTGCTCCTGCTCAACCTCCAGCTGTGCCCTGGCATTCCCTGGGGTTCAGGCCCCTCCCAGGCTCTTGCTGCTAGCACTACTGGCTCACCTGTGGGTCATGGCTGGCTCTGCAGGACTGCCAGCCAAGAAGGGGGCCGTGGCCACCTCTGTCTGCTAGAGCATCCTGAAGACTCCCTCTCCTAGCCTGCTCCTCAGATGGTAAGAGCTCCGTTCACCTCCCTCTGCAAATCCACCTGACTGGCATTGATGGTTTCCCACCTGTATGCACTTCCTTTTTACCCCACCCCCTCCCTCGCCCTCTTCCAACCCTGCTAGAGCCTGGCTCCTCCCACCCGGCTCCTTCCCCAGTCCCAGGGTGCACACCTGCATCTGCCTCTCCATCTTCCTGCAACGCAAGACTCACTTACACTTCACATGGACAACCAGGCTGAACTCATCCTGCAAATTCATAACCGACCTGGGGAGGAGGACTTTTAAGCTCCTCAAGTATCTAAACATAGTAGGTCATAGAGCTCGGCCACCAGGTACCTTTTCTAATTTGCCAAGATGGAAATAGAAGCCAGTTCCAATGAAGGAGCAGAAGGGAGTCTCTGTGGGGCGTGTGCCACCCAGCCCTCCCACAGGGATAAAAGTTGCCACAAACTGCCTGACGGTCGCCCCCTCCTGTGGTGGGAACAGAGAAGGAGCCTGTCACCCTCCCATGGTGGCCCACGAGGTCTCAGAAGCACCCCAAGCACCAGGTGAGCAGGTACACGGGAGGTGTGGGGCCCAGGAGAGAGGACAGGACACAGGACCAGGCCCAGCTCCTCTTCAGCAAGGGGAGCCGCAGGGCCAGGGCAGGAGCCCAGTAACCTGGACCAGGGTGCCTCCCTCTCCTGCTCAGAGTAAATGCATTCACCTTAAGACAGTGTGGACAGGGACTCAATCATCCTGAGCCAGTTTGGACAGGGACTCACTCACCCTGAGCCACTGTAGCTGGGGACTCACTCACCTAGAGCCGGTGTAGATGGGAATTCACTCACCCTGAGCCAGTGTGGACGGGGACTCACTCACCCTGAGCCAGTATGGACGGGAACTCATTCACCCTGAGCCAGTGTAGATGGGGACTTACTCTCCTAGAGTCATGTAGACATAACTCACTTCCAGCTGGTGTTTTGGGCCAGTCTCAGGCCCCTCTTTGAGGTGTGTGGAGTGGGTGGGAAGCAGCCGTTGAGACCCCAAAATATGCTGTGGCATCATCTCATGTCAGAGAGGTGGGCAGCAGTGGCCCAGGTGCTTCACACCTGCTGAGCAGCTTCACACCCTCCCACCTGAAATCCCCTTGTGGCCACTGCTACAGGTGGTAGAGATGGAACACATGGAATTCCGGGATTGGGGACGTCAGGCTGTCTCATATAGAATGCTATTAATATAAAAGCAAGATGCACCAGTGTGGAATTGCTTTTGTCTTTGGATTCTATTGACACTGAGTTTGTAACGTGCACACAAAGGAATAGTCTGACAGATGCTCAGGTTAGTCAGAAAGGGTGGCCTCTGGCTGGTCCAGCTGTGGCACTGCACCACAGGGCTGGGTGCAGAGCCACCCAGCAGCTCCTCCCACCTTGCCCTCGGTGGCAGAAACAGTGACCTTTCATGAGGTACCCAGATTTATCATCCTAACAACTTGCCCTTTCCAACAGGGACCCAGTTGTGAGATCGTGCAGAACTTGAAGTGTTTTTATAAAGAAGAAAAATCTTTGCATATTTTTCTAATAAAAAAAATCCACAAGGGTGATAAATTCCCCTAAGGCAAAGCCATTTCCCAGCTAAGGCAGGGCTGCCATGAGTGGCCAGGAAACGGATGCTTTCAATTCAGCCTCGCCCTGGGGATGGATTGCTCGATTGCTGCCTGAAAGGTTGCCATGCGCAAAGGATTCTGGGAGGCAGAGAGGTGCAGGGAGGGTCATCTGAGGTGTATGCGGGAAGAGGGAGCCCAGGGCCAGCTCAGCAGCTCAGGCACGTGGAGACAGGACCGTGGAGGCAGGGAGGGAGGCAGTGTAGGCAAGGAACGCCTTTTGTGTGTGCATTTGTGCAGCTCTGTCACAGGGCAGAAAGACAGAGTGTCCTGACTCTTGTGTGCCTGTGCTAGGCAGGGCGGGTGCATCTCAGACAGGGTTCTCCCTGTAGCTCCTAGAAGCAGGCAGCTTTGCCTGTCTGCATGGTAAATCAGGGACCTAGCTCCCATTCTTGGTGAGAAAGAGGGCTTTGTTTCACTTACTAAATTATAAGAACTCTTTAAAACCCTCAAATTGCTCACTTGCGTGCCTGGACACAGCCTGCATCCAGCCCAGGCTGTCTGGGTATTGGTCTTGGGACAGGAAAGACCCTTGAGCAGGAGCAGGAACTCAGCTTAGATCCCAGTCACCCCGGCACCTCCTCCTGCATGCACTGCCTCTCCACGCAGAGCCCCTTCCCATCACAGAGCCCCATACCTCGGGGTCCGTCCCGCAGACAACCTGCACTCATTCACCCTCGTCCCAAAGCATCTCCCCTGGCCTCCTCTGGCCCACAGTCTGCTATGGTCTCTTGCTGGCTGGGCACAGCGCAGCCCAGAGCGGATGGCTGTTTGGATCAGTGCAAGTCCACACTTCTGCTGGAAGTCACTGGGCAGGCGTTGCATCAACGCGGATGTGATGTCCATCTTTACAGACCTGTGAACAGAAGCAGGCCTCAGTGGAGTGCGAACGAGAGCAGCACAGCCTGGTCGCATCAGGGAGGGATCCAGCCATGCACAGAGAGGTGTGTCTGCAGCATGTCACTCACAGCAAACACCCTGGGAGGCACAGGCCTGGCACATGGATGTGTCAAAGGAGGACAGGAAGATTCCCAAATTGCCAGGGAAGGTGAGCTGGGCGCGTATCGCACACACCCATGTGCAGCACACGACAGCGATGGGAACCGTGGTGCCAGCGGGGCACTCCCATGCAGGCCCCACAGAACACTGTCCAGGCACCCGCGAATGAGGACGCCAGGGACGCATCGCCCCGCGCCTCAGTGTCCCCGCCTTCCCTGGGCTGTGCCTTCCAGCTTTGCTCTTTCTTCCTCTGGGTTGTGGATCAATGAGTGAACGGTGGGACCCCTGCCCACTAGAGACACCAGGGTGTCTGCAGAGCTCAGGAGGAGAGTGGGGAGCAGCAGAAATGGGTGGGTCCACTAGGGCTTCCCCAGGCCTGAAGCCCACTAGAGCCATGGAGGGCAGGCTCTGGGGACGCCAGGGAGGGCAGCTCAGGGAGTGCTGGGCGCTGGGGGGGTCTCTTGGGACACCAAGTGTAGGGGGTGGGCTCTGGGGACACCAGGTGGAGTAGGCTTTGCGAGTGGGGTGGGAGTAGGAGGAAGGACACTGGTGGGGGAGGCTGGGGACACCAGGAGGGCTGCTGGCTCTGCTCACAGTGGGAACAGGGAGGTGGCAGGAACCCTGTCCACAGGTGCAGCTCTTTCCTCTCCTGATGGTGAAGGGCTTCACAGAGAAAACAGAGTCAAATCACCATCCATGCAGTCTCTCCGACCAGGCCAGCAGGAGTAAAAGTATGGCCCACCGCCAAAGGGCCTAAGGACAGCAGGTGGAGAGACCATCTGGGCTTGACCCCACGGGCGACACAGGGCCTCCAGCCTTGCGGCCTCTGCGCAGGACAGCCTTGTTCTCCACTGCTGGGATTCCCTGAGACGCAGGCTCTGAGTCTCTGAGAAGCAGTCCAGGCCAGGGGCTTCCACCTTGGTGAGCTCTGATCCCCAAGTCACACTGTCGGGGGGAGCCCAGTCCCTTAGGGCCCATGGGATGGGGTGCCCAGTGGATGCAGCCGGGTGTGGTGGCACACACTTGTAATCCCAGTACCTAGGAGGCTGAGACAGGAGGATTGCAGGTTTGCAGTCAGCATTAGTAACTTAGGGCCTCTGCAACTTAGTAAGACCTTGTTTCAAAATAAAAAAATAAAATAGGGCTGGGGTGTAGCTCTGAGGTAGAATGCCCCTGTTTTCAATCCCCAGTACCAATAAATAAATAAAGAGAAAGAGAGAAAGGAAAAGAAAGAAGGAAGGAAGGAAGGAAGGAAGGAAGGAAGGAAGAAAGAAAGAAAGAAAGAAAGAAAGAAAGAAAGAAAGAAGCCTTGTTGATCCTGTTTGTGTTTGTTTCTAAAGGCAGATCTGACGAGCCCGTGGACGCTCAGGCACTGTCCCACAGCACTGTCTTGCTGTGTGGTGAGCAGACTGTGCTTCACAGGCTTCCTCAAGGCTAGTCTCTTCTGTTGGCCTTTCTCATCCCTGCCAATGTGGTTGATCCTTCCAAGTTCACAAAGGAGACCTCTGCAGAGACCTCAGGGCCCAGGGCCATGCTGAGTCCACAGGGAGAAGCTGTCAATGAGCAAGATCAGCCAGTGAGGCGCCCAGCTCTACAGCTTTGCACGCGCCTGTGGAGACAGAAAGGCGGAGGAGAGGTGCATTGCTATTTTGGGACAGAAGGGCTTATGACCACAACTGCCGGATCAGACGGCTAATTCGGAGCGTGCGGGGCTGGCTGACCAGCCCCCTGAAGTGAGGGATCCGCTGCTAATCAAGACAGGATCAGAGACAAGAGGTCTGGTCATTTAGGAGCATAAAAGTGTATTTGGGGGAAGTGATTATATGCTGGGATGGAATCTTAAACCCAAAGAATGAGAAGCCAACTCCCAGGCATCACAAAGCAAGGGCTAATTTGGTCCCAATGTTTAAGGACCCGGGTATTCATTTCAGAAGAAAAATTCTCCTACGATGTTTCTATAGGAAGCCTGGGCGCACACTGGGCAGCAGGAAGCTGATCTGAACCCTGCAGGCCATGTCCTGTGGGGCGGGGAAATGTTCAGGAGGGTTCTGGGAGGTAGATGCCTCTGCCCAGACCCTGCTGGCCTCCACAGAGGGCTGTGGATCCACCAGGATGCTGGAAGGCACCGCCCACCATTGGCGGCAGGTGGAATGGATGATAGGGAAATGAGGAGCCCAGGGCTGTGTGTGGCACCTCACCTGCCCCCACAGCCGACCTCCATGGATTCCCTGGCTGTGTCCTCCACACCTGCCCACCCCCTCAATGCCTGGCCCTCTGCAGTGGCACCTGCCCACCCCATGCACACAGCAGAGCCCACGCAACATGGGGCCAGGGCCTGAGACGAGACCCAGAAGAGCTCCACAGGGGAGAGGAGAGGCAGCTCTGCTCCATGTCAGGGCAGGAGGAAGCAAGGATTCATCACCTGGCCCCTGCAGGTGCGCCTGGTCATCTGGGTGGACGTCTCAGATCAAGCTCGGTGACTGGCGATTCACCAGTTCACATGCAGACAGCATCAGGCAGGTCAGTAAAATTGGACTGAACTTTTCAAATCAAGAATGAGTGAGGGCCAAGAACGAGTGAGGGCCTCTCCTCTCTCTCTCTCTCTCTGCCCTCCTCCCCCAGTGCCTACCCTAGCACCACGGAGGGGTGGACAGGGCCTGCCTCTGCCTTCCAGCCCCACCATCTCAGACTCTGATTCTGGTTTAGACAGCAGAGCTACTCACTTTTGGGGGTGAGTCAGAATCACCCAGGAAGTGTGTAAAAACATAAAAGTGAGCCCCCACCCCCAGAGCTACGGAGTCAAATCTGAGGGAGTCCCTGTCACCACAGCAGCCGTCACCCCGTGGCTCCAACACCACGCTCCTCTCACACGTCCGCAGTCCAGGAGTCCAGCAGTCTCCAGCTCCAGTGCCAATGGCCCAGGGACTCGTCGCCTGCCCCCAGCTCTGGGGCCTGCTCTGGCTCCTGCCCTCCTCCACCCCAGCACCTCCCCTCTGGGACTCTCCGGCCTCCTCCTCCTCCCACTCTGTCCTTGTGAGGCTCACGATGATCACTGTGGGAGACCCCATCACTAGGTCCTCAGTGTAGTCACATCTGCAACATCCTGTCACCACATGAGGTGACATGTCACAGGTCCCAGGTCAGGGCAGGTGACTCTGGGGTTCTAGTCCATCTCTTGGAGTCAGCACGCTCCTGGGCATGTGTCCCTTCCCACAAGCCCCAGTGCTTGGAAGCTCCAGGGCTATGGGACTGACCCCATGTCCTGGCCCAAGTCTCTACAACGCACTCTTTTGGACATGCTGGGTCCTTCTCAGCCTTCGCCTCTTGCTCTTCAGGAATGCTAGTCCGCTCCCACCTGATGGCCCTGTGGATGCCAGGCCAGCTCCGAGGCGGCTTTCTCTCGGCCCTGCTCCGCGGGTCCTCACTGGCACCACAGCCCTGATGCAAAAGCATCAAAGCATGTCTGTACTGCTGCTGCAGAGCCACTGCTCTGAGCCCTCCCGGGCCCGGGGACCCTGACATCTAACTCCCAGAGGCTACCCTGCCACAGAGGCCCAGGCCATGTCCCCAGTCCACTCCCATAGTCAGTGGCTACATGCTTTTGTTCTCAGCCTCTGCCACGCCCCATGTCCCCCACCTGCCCCCAGCAGTGCCCTCATGCCGTCTGACTCCACCAATCTGATGAGCTCCCCAGGATGGAATTTGTCCATCTCTACATTCGGTCAGTCTCTGATCTCTGAGTTGAACTGCAGGAAGCTGTGGCCTCACAGCCCAAACCAAGCTAAAGCTCTGCACAGCAGCAGCCCATGTGCCCCTCATGGAGGTGCCCCTGCCTCTTCCCCGGCGGGCCTCCCCACGCCTTCACATCCTGGCACAGGGAGGATCAGGGTTCTTATCGCACTGCACCAGGCAGTGGCTAGTGTTAATCACAGCCAGAAGCAACTGGTCCCGGAGCCCCAGCCCAGCACAGCTGCTGAGGACTGGAGCTATATACGCCAGAAATCCTCTGTGGTCAGAGGTCATTGCCCCCATAGATGCCCACATCCTGATCCCCAGACCTGTGGGCACATGGGTCATGTGGCAAGGGAAATGTGGCTCGGGGGAGTGAGGTCGCTAGGCAGTGGACCTGCCACCTCAGCACCCATTTGGGCCCCACGTGGCTGCAGAAGTAGGAGCTGAGGCAGCAGAGGTCACGGATGTGCCACGTACCACGAATGTCTCCACCTGCTGTTGCTGGCCTCCAACATGGAGGAAGGGACTGTGGGCCACAGGCCGGGAGCATGGCCCCTCTAGATGCTGGAGAGGCCCAGGAAGTAGACAAGGACTCTCCCTGGGCCCCTGGGGAGAGCTGCAGAGGCCCCCAGAGAGGAAGGCAGATGCTGCAATTCACACTCAATGAAGAGCGAGATGATTCAAGTCTGCAAAATGTGATATTTTTAGTAAATTGAGTGTGTCTACACTGTATCAAATGTAAAAAGGACTAATTATTGATCAACACAATCCACATGTGGATCCAGATTCAGAGTTTGCATAGCACATCAATACACTGTGTATTATGTGGGCCTGAAAAAAATTGTGAAGACACAAAAGGGGAGTTGGGGCCACGCGGCCTGGGCACTGTCTCTGTCACATGCTCTGCTCAGGGAGCCGGCTCCCCAGGTTCCTGCGCCACCTCTGCTCAGTGGCCGTGGCCTGGGCACTGTGTCTGTCACATGCTCTGCTCAGGGAGCCGGCTCCCCGGGTTCCTGCACCACCTCTGCTCAGTGTCCATGGCCTGGGCACTGTCTGTCACACGCTCTGCTCAGGGAGCCGGCTCCCCGGGTTCCTGCACCACCCCTGCTCAGTGTCTGTGA
>PVJS01049551.1:0-14628 GCA_004027185.1 Glis glis | reverse complement strand
GAGGGAGGCCGGAGGCAGGAGGAGGGAGGCTGGAGGCAGGAGGCGGGAGGAGGGAGGCGGGAGACAGGAGGCCGGGCGGGAGGCGGGAGGCCGGGCAGGGGGCGGGAGGCGGCGCCCGTCGGTCCCGCCCGGCCCGGCCCAGCCCCGCGACCCTCTTAAAGCGCGGCGGGCGGGCGGGGAGCGGCGCCCGAGCCTCGCAGCCCCGACCGCGCGGAGGTGCGGGCCATGCGCCCCGGCTCCCGGCGCCCGGCGGCATGCTGCGCCCGCTGCTGCTCGCCGCGCTGTGCCTGGCCGCCCGCGCCTGCCAGCTGCCCTCGGAGTGGCGGCCGCTGAGCGAGGGCTGCCGCGCCGAGCTGGCCGAGACCATCGTGTACGCCAGGGTGCTGGCGCTGCACCCCGAGGAGCCCGGCCGCTACAACTACCTGCCGTGGCAGTACCGCGCCGACCGCGGCGGGCTCTTCTACTCGGCGGAGGTGGAGATGCTCTGCGACCAGGCGTGGGGCAGCATGCTGGAGGTGCCCGCCGGCTCCAGGCTCAACCTCACCGGCCTGGGCTACTTCTCCTGCCACTCCCACACCGTGGTCCAGGACTACTCCTACTTCTTCTTCCTCAGGTGAGCCTCGCCGCCACCGCCTCCTCTGCCAGGTCGAGGTTACCTGCCGCCGCGCCAGGAACTCCCACGGGTCCCGGCCAAAGTAAAGCATGCCCGAGGCCGCCCCTTTCCTGCTCGGTGCAGTCCTCTCCCCTCCTCCCCAGGGGCATTCTACTTCTGGGCTACACCCCCAGCTCCCTTTATGTTTTGTTTTTGAAACAGGGTCTGGCTGGATAGCTGAGAGCCTCACTATATTGCTGAGGCTGTCCTCCAACCTGTGATCCTCCTTTCTCAGCCTCCCAAGTACTGGGATTACAGGCGTGTGCCACCAAGCTCGGCTTTAGGTCTGACTTCTCTACAAAGATGTGCGCCCTTGCCCCCCGCCCCCGCCCCAGAGCTGTCTGGAAAACAGGAATGGTTTCGGTGACCTGTACACAGAAGAGTGTTTCAGGCAAAAGGTCAAAGTGCTTCCCAACAACTCATTTGACTTATCTTAAAAAACAAAACCAAAAACTGGCTTCAGTGGGAGTAGACTGGGATGGTGAGAAAAACAGTGTTTGAAATCAGACTGTCGGAATTCCGGCTCAGCTTCCTGATTTTTGAGCTAGTTACTTCTCAAGAACTTCACAGTGGTCACCTGCATAAAGTGACAGGCAAGGCTGGTTGATACTAAAACGCAGGAGCACGTGGAAAGCGCTCTTGCAGCCAAGTTGCTTAACCAATACTTATTCTCTCCTCTCTTCCCCTCCCACCCATTCAGCGCAGAGCTGCAGCCCCCTCCCTCTTGTTCTACTGTCTTCTATCAGCTCCCAGGTTATTCACAGTAGCAAGGGTTTGTGGCAGCCTGGGCCACATGTTTTGAAGAGTACAGAGGTGCATCCGGCAGGTGGTCTCTGATCCTAGACCACCTGCAGTCCTGCACAGTTCATGAAGCTGGCCTGTGGTCAGGTGCAATGCATCTGCCCACGCATTCAGCCAGTTCTTACCGACTAAAGAATTCCACCGAAGTTTGAAATAGAGAGCAGCAGGTGGAGCCCTCAACCCATCAGTTAACTCCAGTTGCATTAAGAGAGCTACAGCGCATCTGAGCAAAACATCCGAGTGGGAGCTCACTTGTATTTCAAGGTAGTGAGTGGATTAAGCCAATGTTGTGATCAGTAACAGTCCGTCGTCCCCTTCTGTGAAGTGGCCTGAGGGTGTTTGGAATGAGTCTGGCCGGGTCTGCAGATTCATTTTTAGCTGACATTGTTCTGAGAAACAACACAGCTCCACGGAGGAGCGTTCCTCAGTGCGTGGCAACACGTGTTTTCCATATTGAAGCCAGAATGTCTAAGTTTAGAATACATGTCCCGCTTCGTGTTGGCTTGAGTGGTTTTGCTAGATTAAGTTTTTTGTTTTATTTCATTTGCCAGGAAAGTATAGTTTCTAAATAAAGTCTGCCAGGATTGAGAAAATGCCCTTCCCAAGAGAGAAACTTAACTCAGGGGAGAAAAAGAATACTGGGAACCCAGCTCTAAAATGATCCAACAATATTTTCCAAAAGAAAAAAAAAGCCCAAGTACTTGAGCAGACATTATTGTTTTCATTTTTTTAAGATCATGAAATACAGTTTTGTCCAATGGCTCTGTGGTGGTCAGCCAACTCTTTCATCTTTTGCTCTAACATAGTTACAAAAAGTTAGGGCAGACACACAAAGTCAAACAGGAGTCTGACAGATTTTCATTTCACAGGGCTGTCTTGCCCTGAAGTGTGTTAACAACTCCATACAAACCAGTCTTCCTTTGTTATTTTGGGATGTGCTGGATGAGAACAGACTCCATTGGTGGTGGTGGTGGTGGGGAGCCCACTGTACCCCCTTCTGCCTGGATGGTAATCCCCAACTCTCCTGTTCTTTTTCATGACTTCTTTTTCTTTCTAACGAGCAATTTTCATTAGGCTCTGTAAAAAGGCTCACTAATAGTTACACCTCACTCACGCTGTGCCCAGTGCTGTGTTTACTTCTATTTTCTAAGGGAATCCTTAGGATACCACCAAGAAAGCAGGTACTATTATAATCCTCGTTTATCAGATGGGAATACCGAGGCTTAGAGAAGTTGAGAAATGTGTTTCATGCCATACAGAAGATAAGGCAACATTAGGACTTGAACCCACGCCATCACGACTGGCCTCTCTCACTAGGAAACTTCCTTCTATGTGAAGCAAGGTCTTGGGGGACGTGGGAGACACACAAATGGACAAATGGACGTGCTCACACGTGCACACACTGTGATCCTCTTTTGCTCAAACTCATTCCCTTAAAAACCTTAAGGATGGACTCAAGTGGTGAGAGGCAGAGAAACAATTAGAAAGAGCAACTGTAGGAAGTCATTTCATGAGTGCCGTGTGAGATGCCAGGAAACTGACAAGACTGTCACAGTCTTTGCTTCTTTCTCCTTCTCCTTCTTCTGTTTCTTCTTTCTTCTTCTTTTGGTACTGGAGGTTGAACCCAGAGGCCTTCTACCTCTGAGCTATACGCCCAGCCCTTTTTATCTTTCTTTTGAAACAGGGTCTTACTAAGTTGCTGAGGCTGGCCTTGAGCCTGCAATCCTCCTGTGTCAGCCTCCCAAGTACTGTGCCACTGTGCCTGGCTGTTGATAATTCTTGTTTTTTTTTTTTTGTGGTGGTACTGGGGATTGAACCCAGGGGTATTCTACCTCTGAGATATACCCCCAACCCTGTTTTATTTTTTATTGAGAAACAAGGTCTTGCTGAGGCTGTCCTCGAACCTGCCATCATCCTGTCTCAGCCTTCTAAGTACTGGGGTTACAGGTGTACACCACTGTGCCAGGTTTTGATAATTCCTGTTTGAAGCTGGCACACCCTCAGCAGTTCCATCTGCATCTCTGCTTTTTTCTCTCCCCTATTAGGATGGATGAAAATTATAACCTCTTGCCTCATGGAGTCAATTTCCAAGATGCCATCTTTCCCGATACGCAAGAAAACAGAAGGATGTTCTCCAGCCTTTTCCAGTTTGCTAACTGTTCCCAAGGGCAGCAGCTGGTGACCTTCTCCACTGACTGGGAGATCCAGGAAGACAACAGGGTAAGAATCGGCTGCGCCTATGTCCTAGCAAAACAGTAGGATAGTTGTATTGGGTATGAATTTTGTGACAAAAGGACCAAGAATACTCTTCCAAAAGTCCACCCCAAAGGCTTTTTCCTCCCCTGTCTCCTTCCCAGATATCAGAAAACACTGTTGATAAACTGTGGATTTCTGAGGCTTTACTTTTTTGTGTGTGTGTGATGCTGGGTGTTGAACCCAGAGACATTTTACCTCCAAGCTACACCACAGCCCTTTTTTATTTTTTACTTGGAAACAGGGTCTCACTAAGTTGCTGAGAGCCTTGCTAAGTTGCTGAGGCTCCTCCTGTCTCAGCCTCCCAAGTACTGGGATTATAGGCATGTGCCACCATGCCTGGCTGAGGCTTTACTATCTTATAAAGGGTTCTTCTCAAAGTATGGAAACAAGATGGGATGAAGGTTGGCACACCATGCCTCAATTTCTTCTTCTTCATGAGGAGAGAATCATAGCATTTATATCATAGAGCTGGCACGCTATGGTTTAAACATATTAAACACGTAAATACGTAAGTCCCTTGGCATAGTGCTTGAAAGAGTAAGTGTTCAATACCTGTAGGCTATTATGACTATTCTTGCTGCTATTGACAGTCTAGGGCTCTAAGGAGTTGTCTTAGAGGTAAAAAAAAAAAGTTCTTAAGGAAATTAAATAACCAATCACAGTGTACACTTCTGTGATTTTTCAGTGAAACTTGTTAAGACTCACAGGGTGGCCAACATGGTTGTAGAATATAAGGGTCAGGATTATTTCAGAGGTGAAAATATAAAAGGATCTTCCAATCTGGGCCAAGTGCCAGTTTGGGGGAAATTTAGAGGATTGTTGCTTTTTGAGAACAATGGCATTGTCACAACGGAGTTGGGATGGCAGTGGGTCCAGGTCAGTCTAGGCCTCTGGGGTGGTGGTAGCCCATCACCTCCAGTCCCCATCAAAGGTGACAATTTGACAGACTGCTGGTGAAAGTTCTGATGTATCATGTGGAATAAGGACATTTTTTACGGGTTAAGGACTCAACTTGCACACGGTTCCCTCCTTTCCACTGTGTGAGATGGTCTGAGGCACGTGACTTCTCTAGGCTGGTGGCTTGGTCTAGGGCGAGTCCTTCCAGACCTACTCTTCTGCTGCCCAGGGCTCCCTGGCCCCCAGAGGCCTTCTTCACACTCTCACAGAAGCTGTTAGTGTATAGGGCAGGTATGTCCAGTTGTTGGAAATTCTTTATTCTTTCACATTATTGAGAGGTTCCTTCCTTAGCTCTACCCTATTGACAGCAATCTAGATTCTTCTAGCCCCCCTTCCAGGCTTTGCCTGGATTTTCTGAAAGTTTGTCCTGTATTTTGCTCCCAATATGTTTCCAAGCACCTGTTTTATTTTTCCCATCTTGATCTTTACTGCTGCCCACCTGTCTTGGTCAACATTCTCATTGCTATAATCCAAAACAACTGACCACACAACGTAAAGGAAGTACTGTTTATTTGCCCACAGTTTTTGGAGATTTTGGGGTTTGGTCCATGTGAGGCCAGGTCTGCAGAGCTCAGGGTAGGGCGGTGGGGAGCAGAGAGAGGGAGCGAGCACAAGGGCTCTGCTCCTCACATATCATGGAGGCTGGAACGGAGAGAAGCAAGCAAGGGGATTCAAAGACAAAAGTACAGTCCCTAAGGCCACACCCCCAGGGACCCACCTTCTCCAGCCACACCTACCTGCCTAGGTTACCACCCAGTAAATCCATCACAACCCTCATGACTTATTATACATCAACGCTATTATATCAACCCTGAACATTATACATGAGCTCTTCAGGGGACATTCTATGTCTAACCATGACACTATTCCATATTGAATTGGAGGCACAAAGTCTAAGCCTGTGTATCCCAGTCCTGAGTCACACCTACTGTCATCTTTCCAAGCTTGGCCCTTTGGCTTTCCATTGTGTGGGAGCTTTGCTTATATAACTAGACTCTTGATAACAATAGAACTATGTCAAGAGATCAGATATTATTCTAAAAATACTGGAGTAGATTAGCCCCCGAACTCTTGCTATATAACTTGTTAGCTTTTTATGGTCACATAATGAAACTATTAACATTTCTTTGGAATTAGATTTTCCATCTTTTGGAGAAAGGAACAATAGGACCATGGAGAATTGTTTCAGTGTGAAGACAGCTCTGTTTCTGTGGCTCAGATGTTGATCTTGGGGAGAATCCCTTTCCCCTTTCCCTGTAGTCGCCCTGGCCTCTTAGATAACCAAGTGTGGGAGTGCCTCATACATGAAGAGTCAAACTTGAGGAAACCAGTCATTCCAGATTGCTGTGCTCCTGGGCAGTTGAATTTGGAAGCCCCATCTGAGGCACCATGAATTTTTCAGACCTTTTTCCTCTTCCATTTTTTATTCCCTGACTACTTCAAAAGGGACATTAGAGTTGAATATAGTTAGCTCATTATTTTAAAATTTAACTTGAAACTGAAATTAAATACTTTGAAGAATTTTGTGAAGCTCCTTGTGATATTTTTGCATAGTGTGGAGTGGTCAAATGAATGGATGATTGCAAAGTTAGATGAAGAATTACTGACAATTATTTTCTCCCTTCTTCAAAAAGAAAAGAAAAAAGTAAACCAGGTGTGTTGGTGCTCACCTGTAATCCCAGTACTTGGGAGGCTGAGACAGGAGGATCACAGGTTTGAGATGAGTCTCAGCAACTTAGACCCTCAGAGGCTTAGTACCCTGTTTCAAAACAAAAAATAGGGTTGGAGGTATAGCTCAGAGGTAGAATGCCCCTGGATTCAAACCATAGTATCAAACAAACAAAAACTAAAATCCCCCCCCCCCACCATGTGAAGGTAAGCATCAAGTTATCTATCCTACCCAGGATAAGCATATCACGTAATATTAGGAAAAATCTATATTTTCCATCAATCTTTAGGAAACTTTCATTAATCAGAATACTCTAATCCTTCACATGTTCTGCGAGCAGTTGTGAATGGTCCTGGGCTTGGCACAGTTGCCTTTTTGCAGTGTCTTAGATTGCAAATCCTCCAGGCACTTAGAAAGCTCTTGTACTTTCCATTGTTGATGGTTTTGCTCTCTCGGCTCCTGGACAAGGGATCCTGACTCTAGTCATGAAGGGCACATTTCATTTACTTTGCTGATAGTTCCTAATTTCTTTATCTTGGAGGATCACATGAATCTGGGACTGTAGAACTGAACTGGAGGATACGAGATGGAATGGGAGGCCAGGCATAGTGGTGCACACCTGTAATCCCAGTACTTTGGAAGGCTGAGATGGGAGGATCACAGGTTCACAGCCAGCCTCAGCAATTTAGTGAGAGCCTCAGAAACTTAGACCCTGTTTCAAAATAAAATTTTAAAAAAGGGCTGGGGATATAGCTCAAAAATAGAATACCCCTGGGTTCAACCTTGAGAGACAGAGACAGAGAGAGAGAGAGAGAGAGAGAGAGAGAGAGACATACAGACAGAGACAGAGACAGAGAGAAACAGAGAGAGGGAGATCTTCTGTGGGGGAAACCTTTGTGTTGCACACCCGGGGCACCATTCAACTTGGTCCTCAGGAGCAAAATCTTCCCACACTCTGGTTCCTCTCCAGTGCTTCTCTATCTGCAAATATCCCACTCACTCCTTAGTTAACAGAAACAGGACCTTGCTTTCAAAAGTTGCCAAGAAGTCAGTAGTGTTGCTAAGTGTCCAGTGCCTCTCTGGTTCAGTGTCATGGTGTTAATGGGACTTGGGGGAAATGTCTTTGGCACATCCGAGCATTTACTGGCAGGATCCTCTCCACACTAACCAAGGACATTTTTCCTTCCTCTTTTCTCTCCTGCTGAGTGAGTGTAACAGTCAAAACAGAAGTTTGATATTTTTCCATCTCTGCCAGTACTGTCCCCTAGGACCAAGACCTGGCCTGACCCATACTTACATCAGTCTGTCATAAAATATCATGGGATCGAAATAAAATCAGTGAAGGTCATGCTGCTGTCGCAGTCTTGGTTCCTTTTTTGGAGCTGGGAAGCATTATGGAGGAATGGTCCTTCTCTCAGTGACCTTAGAAGGACTGCACGCTCTTAACCGGAAGATTGAGATTCGTCTTTGCTGTTTTCAGAGGAATGTCCTTAGGCAGGTCCCCTACTCGCTTACAACTTCAGTTTTCTCATCTTTAAAATGGGATTAATAGCCAGGTGTGGTGGCGCACGCCTGTAATCCTAGTACTTGGGAGGCTGAGACAGGAGGATCGCAGGTTCACGGCCAGCCTCAGCTATTTAGTGAGGCCCTCTGCAACTTAGTGAGACCCTGTTTCAAAAATAAAGAATAAAAAAATAGGACTGGGGGTGTAGCTCGGAGGTAGAATGCCCCTGGGTTCAATCCCCAGTACCAAACCAAACAAAACAAAACAAAAACAAAAACAAAAACAAAAATGGGATTAATAATAATCTGGGTAAGGCCCAATTAGAACATGCATTTGAAAGTACTTTGTAAACTATGAAGAGTGATATAAGGGTGTATTACTCCAAACTGATCGTTTTAAAAGTATTACTTTAAAAACGACATTAATTTTTTTGTATGTTGGGGAGTGAACCCAGGGGCATTTTACCTCGGAGCTACACCCACAGCCCTATTTTATTTTTTATTTTGAAATGGTCTAAGTTGCTGAGGACCTTGCCAAGTTGCTAATGCTGGTCTTGAACCAGTGATCCTCCTGTCTCAGCTTTCCATATAATAGTATTACAGGCGAGCGCTGCCACGCCCAGCTTCACTGTTGTTTTAATATGCATTTCTCTAATGACTGATGGTGTTGAACATCTTCTCATGTTCTTACTATCTGTGTATGTTCTTTGAAGTGTCTACTCAAATCTATTGTCCATTGTTTATTTTTTGTTTTCTTTATCTTAAGTCCTATTTCAGACACGTGTTCTTCATGTATTTCTCCCCGTCTATGGCTTAGTTTTTCATTCTTCCATTCACAGCAGAAGTTTTAAATTTTCATGAAGTCTGATTTATCCATTTTTTTCCCTTTTCTGGATCATGCTTTTGTTATTGTCTAAGGACTCTTTTTCTTACCCAAATCCACAAAGATTTTCTCTTATTTCTTCTTCTAAAATATTGATGTATTTCTATTTTATATATTTATGTCTATGATACATTGAATTAATTTTTGCATAAGTTGTGAGTTATAGGTTGACTTTTTTTATATATTGTTGCATCTAGATGACTTTTCCAGTACTATTTGTTGATCAAAAAAATCCTTTTCTTTTTTTACTATGTGTGTGTTGAGAGTGGGATGTTGGGGACAGGGCCTTATGCATGCTAGGCAGGTGCTCTACCACTGAGCCTCACCTATAGCCCCCTCCCAGTACTGTTTGTGGAAAACAGTATTTTTTCCCTACAGAACTACTTTTGCATTTTTGTCAAAAACCAATTGGCTCTATTTGTGTGAGTCTCTTTTTTTGGACCCTTTATTAAGCTGCAGTGATCTGTGTGTTTATGTATCCTTTTATCAAGACCACCCTGTCTTGATTGTTATAGTTTTATCATATATCTTGCAATCAGGTAGGACGAGTCTTCCAACTTTGTTCTTTTTCAGTATTGTCTAGTCTCTTCTAATTTCATTGCCTGTCCACAGATTTTTTTTTTTTTTTGTGGTGTGTGTGGTACTGGGGATTAAACCCAGGGGCATTCTACCTCTGAGCTATATCCCTAGCCTTATTTTATTTATTTTGAAACAGGGTCTTGCTAAGTTGCTGAGAGCCTCTCTAAACTGCTGAGGCTGGCCTTGAACCTGAGATCCTCCTGTCTCAGCCTCCCAAGTACTGGGATTATAGGCATGCACTACCATGCCCGGCATTTTGTAGATATTTTGAAAATAGCTTGTTGATATCCACAAAAAATTAGATTAGCATTTTGAATGTTACCACATTGAACCTATAGATCAATGCTAAATGATATACTTACAGGATAAACCTTAGTTTTTATTTGGGAAAAATTAACACATTAACAATGTTCCAACCCATGAACCTCATACATTCCCTTCATTTGTTTAGGCCTTCTTTGATTTCTTTAATCAATGTTTTGTAGTTTTCAGCATATATATCCTACATATATTTTCCTAGATTTGTATTTCAGTATTTCATTTTTTTGTGTGTGGTACTGGGGATTGAACCCAGAGACATTCTTCCTCTGAACTATACTCCCAGCCCTATTTAATGTTTTTATTTTGGAACAGGACCTCCCTAAGTTGCTGAGGCTGGCCTTGAACCTGCGATCCTCCTGTCTCAGCCTCCCAAGTACAGGGATTACAGGTGTGCACCACCACACCTGGCCTCTGTATTTCATTTTTTTAGTACTATTGTCGGTATTGCTTTAAATATTTTTATTTTATTTTTAGCCTATTGAAATACAACTGATTTTTGTATATTAATTGAACTTATTTGTTGGTTCTAAAAGCTTTTTGTAAGCCAGGCATGGTGGTGGTTATCCCAGTACTTGGAAGGCTGAGACAGGAGAATCGCAGGTTCAAAGCCAGCTTCAGCAACTTAGGGAGACCCTCTGCAACTTAGTGAGACCCTGTTTCAAAATAAAAGAATAAAATCAGGCTAGGGGTGTAGCTCAGAGGTAGAATGCCCCTGGGCTCAATCCCCAGTACCACAAACAGACAAAAATACAGAACAAAACAAAAGTTTTTTTTGCAGATTCCATGGTGTTTTCTATGTATATAATCATGTCAGTGGATATAGTTTTAATTTTCCCCTTCCAGACTGTATGCCTATTTCTCTTTCTTGTCTTATTGCATTGTCTAGGACTTCAGAATGAGGTTGCCTGAGTGTAGTGAGTGGACAGCGTGTTTTAAGTATGCCAACTCTGGTGTTTTTTGTAGATGTTCTTTTTGAGATTAAGGCAGTTGCCTTCTACTAGTTTGTGGGGAATTTTGCCATAAATTGAAGCTGAATTCTGTCAGATGGTCTCTTAGCATCTATTGAGCGATCATGAGATTTTTTTTCCTTCTTAGTTTTAATAAATTAAACTGCATTGAGTGTCAATGCAGATAGAATGTACAGCAGGGTAGGAAAGAACAGTATTTTCTAATAATTTAAAGCAAGAGGACCTGTAGTCTCAAAAGTGAGGTTTGAACCCTAAACAAACTAAGAAATCCAGAACTCTGTGTAGATCTTCCCTAAAGAACTCTGGAACAATTGATTAATGGTATTCCTGAAGGCCAGGCGCACGCTTGTAATCCCAGTACTTTGGGAGGCGGAGACCGGAGGATCCGGGTTCGCGGCCAGCTTCAGCTACTTAGTGAGGCCCTCCGCAACTTCATGAGACCTGGTTTCAAAATAAGGTATAAAAAATAGGGCCGGGGGCATAGCGTGGAGGTAGAATGCCCCTGGGTTCAATCCTGGTACCGCAAAAAAAAAAAAAAAAAGGTATTCTGCAGGTTCCCAGGTGGTCAGGCTTAACAGATCATATGATTAGGAACAAAGATATCCATCCCTGAGGGTGGAGGAATATAGCTTTCTTTCAACCAGTGTTTGAGTACCTGTTAAGTGTCTCCTTTTCTGTATTTCTTCTCCTTCTTCTTTTCCTCCCCCTTCCTCTTCCTCTTCCTCCTTCTTTTTCTTCTTCTTCTTTTTTTTTTTTTTTTTTTTTTTTTTTTTTTTTTTTTTTTTTTTTTTTTTTTTTTTTTTTTTTTTTTGCGGTACCAGGGATTGAACCCAGGGGCTTTCTACCTCCGAGCTACGCCCCCAGCCCTATTTTTTATCCTTTATTTTGAAACCAGGACTCACGAAGTTGCGGAGGGCCTGCAATCCTCCTGTCTCAGCCTCCCAAGTACTGGGATTACAGGCATGTGACACAATGCCCAGCCTCTTTCTCTACTTTCTAAGACATTTAGTCTGTGTTCTCTTCTAACAGGACCTCAGCCACCCCTAGGGTGTTGGACAGTGACACGTTTTGTGCTGCAAACTGTTAATATCTTCCTTTGGGAATATTTGTATCTTTTTTTTTATTTTTTTGCGGTACCGGGGATTGAACCCAGAGGTGTTCTACCTCCGCGCTACGCCCCCAGCCCTAATTTTTTATACTTTATTTTGAAACCAGGACTCACGAAGTTGCGGAGGGCCTCACTAGGTAGAGAGAGAGAGAGAGAGAGAGAGAGAGAGATCGTGCACGCGCGCATGCGCGCTGAGGTTGGCCGCGAACCCGGATCCTCCGGTCTCCGCCTCCCAAAGTACTGGGATTACAAGCTTGCGCCACCACACCCAGCCTTTTTCTTCTTCTTTATCTCTCTTTTTAATATTTCTTCTTTGATACTGCAGCCATACTTAAAAGTTTCAAAGGAGCCGGATGTCATGGCACATGCCTGTAATTCCAGTACTTGGGAGTCTGAGAAAGGAGAATCGTAGGTTTGAAGCCAGACTCAGCAACTTAGAGCGACCCTCCACAATTTAGTGAGATTCTGTTTCAAGATAAAAAATAGAGCTGGGTGTGTAGTTCAGCTGTAGAATGTCCCTGGGTTCAATCCCTAGTACCTCACCCCCAAAGTTTCCAAAGAGACTTTTGGTTTCTTAAAAGTTAGTTGGAATGTAGAATCCTAGACCTTTTTAATGATTTTTTAATATTCCTGTATGGAAATCCATTGGTCTATTTTGTGCTTTGAATGGATTTTTTAAACCTATACATGATTTTATAACATGCATGGACCATTTGGAAAATAGTAATTCACTGGGTTATGCAGATCTTCAGTTGTTTAGGCCAGCCTCAGCAACTTAGCAGCACCCTGTTTCAAAATGAAAAATAAGCCGGGGGTGGTGGCACACGCTTGTAATCCCAGTACACATCTGTAGTTGGACGGAGTTAGGGGTCAGCGGCAGGGGAAGAGCGAGGACTGGTGGAAGGCAGTTCAGTAATACTAAGGCAATATGTGAAGGCGCTGCTACCAACCTCACTCACTCCTGTGGAGTCAGGAGGGGGAGCGGGTGGGATGCTGAGGGAAGCAGGCAAAGAGCGGTGTGCATGTATGTGTTTAACACAGTGAACCTCACTATGTGTAATTGCAGTGCACCAACAAAATAAAACAAATATTCATTAGTATCACTATTATTATTGTTGCTGTTGTTTTGGTATTGAAGTTTGAACCTAGAGGCATTCTACCTCTGAGCTACACCCAGCCCTATTTTATTTTTAATTTTTAATTTATTTTTTTTTTTGCGGTACTGGGGATTGAACCCAGGGGTATTCTACCTCTGAGCTCCATCCTCAGCTCTATTTTTTATTCTTTATTTTGAAACAGGGTCTCACTAAGTTGCCGAGGGCCTCACTAAGTAGCCGAGGCTGGCTGCAAACCTGTGATCCTCCTGTCTCCACCTCCCAAGTACTGGGATTACAAGCGTGTGCCACCACCCCCGGCTTATTTTTCATTTTGAAACAGGGTGCTGCTAAGTTGCTGAGGCTGGCCTCAAACCTGCAGTCTTCCTGACTCAGCTTCCCAAGTACTGGGATCACAGGTGTGCGCCACCGCTAATCTTATAAAGAAAGTCTTTAAGAACTGGGAAGCTGTCAAACTGACAGTGGCAGCATTCCTAAAATTCAGATTTTTGTTTGACAGCTCAAATTTTTATCAGCAGCAGCAAATACAGTCCATTGTTTTCTTTGAAGCAATAGGCTTACTTTATTCCCTTTTCAAGGAATTGTTTATCAAGTACGCAGACCTGGATAAATACAGTTTATTTGTTCTTTCAAGTGAAAATAGTGATTCATGAAGGGAGCCTCCAGTTCTGCTCAGAGCTCCATCCCATGAGCGTGCATGAGGCGACCGCGATGCTTTGGTAGCACACAAGTGCTTTGTGTGTATTTTCACTTCTTTATACAAAGTATTAAAAATGTGTATTCAAGCTGGACATGGTGGCACACACCTGTAATATCCTGGTACTTGGGAGGCTGAGACAGGAGGATCACATGTTTGAGGACGGTGTCAGCAATGTAGCAAGAGTCTCAGCATCCTAGCAAGACCCTGTTTCCAAACAAAAAATAAAAAGGGCTGGGGGTGTAGCTCAGAGGTAGAATGCCCCTGGGTTCAATCCCCAGTACCACCACCACCACCACTAACAACAACAACAACAACAAAAACCAAAAGCCTTTCTGCCAGCCCATGGCACTGAGGAATACAGCAATCGCTAGCTTGATTTGGAGCCACTGCCTCGGGGAGTGTTAAGTGGCCAGCAGTCCAACTCACTTGGGCTTTTAAGCTCTAGCAGCGCAAACGTCAACATAGTGGAAAAGCAAATGGCATGTTGGTTTTATCCAGAAAATAGTTTTGATCTCATGGACCACCTGAAAGGGTCCCTGGGCCCCTAGACTCTGCACACATTGAGAACTGCTGCTCTGAACCCCCTTGGCAGGGGCGCACGGTAGAGGAAGCACCGACTTGAGCTGAGCATTTGAGGATGGGCCTTGCAATGGTCTCGGTGAACAGAGGGCGCGACCTTAGTATGGGGCCCTGAATTTCAGCAGACCTGGAGTAAACTTGAGCTTGGAGCGATTTCCAGTTCTGAGACGAGTGGGAAGCTGCGTAGGTAGGGCTGGGCCCAAGTGTGGAGGGTGGGGAATCCATTTGTGAAGAATCCAGGATGAGATTTAGCTTTGTGTACCACCTGGACCACACACACTAACTCATGGTAATCTCAGGCAAATCGATTCACTTTTATGGATCTTTGTGCTGTGCACATAATACATGCTATACACATACAAACACACATATATACACATACATATATGTATATATAAATACACATATAAACCGCCGGGCATGGTGGCGCACGCTTGTAATCCCAGCACTTTGGGAGGTGGAGACCGGAGGATTCGGGTTCACGGCCAGCCTCAGCGCTCTCTCTCTCTCTCTCTCTCTCTCTCTCTCTCTCTCTCT
>PVJS01049550.1:0-14631 GCA_004027185.1 Glis glis | reverse complement strand
GGGGAGCAGTGCTGTGCAGCGCGGGAGCGACGGGGGTGCAGCGACGGGGGTGCGGCGCGGTGCGGCGGGGTGCGGCGGGGGTGCGGCGGGGGAGCGACGGGGGTGCAGCGCGGTGCGGCGCGGTGCCTCGCGGGTGCAGCGCGGTGCAGCGCGGGCGGCAGGGGAGCCCGCGCGCTCTCGGCCGGTCGCAGACCCCGCCCGGCTGGCCCGGCGCCGGCCCGCCGACTTCCACGCAGTCTTTGACCCTCGGTCCCCACGGCCCGCCCCCCGCAGGCAGCACAGCTGTAAGCGCTGCCCCGGCCGCCGCTCGCTCCTGTTCCGGCCCGCCGGCACGGAGCGCAGAGCGTGGGGCCTGCGGCATGGCCGTGTCCTGGAGGAGCTGGCTGGCCAACGAAGGGGTTAAACACCTCTGCCTGGTAGGATGGCGGGCCGGGCTCTCCTGGCCTTCAGTCTCTCCTGCAGCTCCTTTGATTCATTCTCTGAGCCCGCGCGGGTGGGAAGCTGGAAGTGGAACTTTTGTCTCTAATTCAACCCTTCTCAACTAACCAAACTTTACGCTGTTACAAGCTGGTGACAATAACGTCCCCCCACCCCCTGCCCGCCCGCGCCCACCGAGTGCATGAGAACTTTCCTACTCACTGATGGGAGAGCGGATGTGAGGAAAGGGAGATGAGGTTACTCTAAGTAAACACTGCTTTTGCTGAACTCTCTAAACATTTTTGCCCCTTTCCTCTTTTCCCAGAGCGCTTCTGCTTTGCTTGGGACATGCTGATGTCACTAATTTCTTAGCCTTATTTTGTACTGCAGAGGAGATCTGCAGATCATTTAGAGACCTATGTGCCACTCACAGCTTAATCTCAGGCGCAAGGGCTGGGTAAGGCCAGATTTGTTTTCCTTTGAGTTGTTTTCAGCGTTCTGGTTAATTGAGAATACTTTCTGCAATTTCTCATTCAGACTGGGCTCAAAGTTCTGTGTCTAGAAAATGTACTGTGGGTTCATTCATCAGCTGACATTTATTTTTAATGTTTGTTTTCTCTCTCCCTTTGTCCCACTGGTTTAGCTCATTTGGCTCTCCTTGAATGTCCTGCTTTTCTGGAAAAGCTTTCTGTTGTACAACCAAGGGCCAGAATATTACTACCTCCACCAGATGCTGGGCGTAAGTGGAACTGGGGGCGACCTGGTGGAATGGGTTTAATGCAGCAGACAGGGCTACAAGGCTTGGTCAGTTCTTCTATCCATCAAAGAAACATTTGCTGTGTGCCTTTGAAACACTGGCGAATCTCTAAGGTGGCCAAGTGGTCAAGTTTTCATGATTTATCATTTACACTTGTCTAGCTTAAAAAGATGGACTTTTTTAAGAGCCAAAGGTATTGTCTGCTAAAGTGAAATGAATGAATCTGCCAGACCAGGCTATTAGTGCCTGAGAAGAGTTGCCACTTTTTGCAAGCTGCAAAGCCCTGAGGATTTGCTTTGCTAGGAGGACCAACTGATGACAGGCTTTTAGTTTTCACTTATCACCGCTTTCAGCCTGCCCATAAGCTTATCCAGAGGATTTCTGCACTGTTTTTCTTTTACTGACAGTTCTCACAAAGTACGAGTCTAATGTGGTTGTTCATTTCTGCGGAGTTCTTAGCTGCTTGCCTTAGGTTAGTGGCTGATTATGGTTCTAGTGTTCCCATCTATTATGAGAATGTTATTGTGCAAAACTTTGCTCTATTTTTTTTCATGCTGATATTTATTCTTTTCTCTATTGTGTTTCTGAATCTCATTCTTCCCTTCTGTCCTCTTCCTACCTGACCCCTTAACAAAAGACAGTGTCGCTGATGACATCTTACTTTGTATAAAGAGATTGCCTTTTCTGAGCAACAAGAAAAATGGGTAATATAGATTACAGAATCCTAGAGCACCTGAACGAGCAGATTTGTCATCCCACCTTGCTGGGAAAAAAAAAAAAAAACAACCAAAAAAACCCACACACACATTCTTTCTCCGAGCTACACCCCCAGCCCTATTTTTTATTCTTTATTTTGAAACAGGGTCTCACTAAGTTGCAGAGAGCCTCACTAAGTAGCTGAGGCTGGCCGGGAACCTGTATCCTCCTGTGTCAGCCTCCCATGTACTGGGATTACAAGCATGTGCCACCACACCCGGCTCACACACACATTCTAAAGAGGAGATGTAGCACTTCATTTTTTATAATTCAATGGCTGTTTACAAATAGTTCACCAGGAAGATTGCAGGTTCAAGACTAGCCTCAGCAACTTAGCAAGACTCTCAGCAACTTGTGAAACTCTGTTTCAAAATAGATAATATAAAATAAAATAACAGGCTGGGTATGGTGGCGCACGCTTGTAATCCCAGTACTTTGGGAGGCAAAGACCAGAGGATCCGGGTTCGCGGCCAGCCTCAGCTCTCTCTCTCTCTCTCTCTCTCTCTGTCTGTCTGTCTCTCTCTCTCTCTCTACCTAGTGAGGCCCTCCGCAACTTCGTGAGACTGGGTTTCAAAATAAAGTATAAAAAAACATAGGGCCGGGGGTGTAGCGCGGAGGTAGAACGCCCCTGGGTTCAATCCCCGGTACCGCAAAAAAAAAAAAAAAAATATATATATATATATATATACATATATACGTATATAATATAAAATGAAAGGGCTAGGAGTAGAATTGAACCCAGTTAGAATGCTCCTGGGTTCAATCCCCAATACCCCACCCCCCAGACAATTAGATCTGCTTAATTCAGTGAAACCAGCTCTCTCCCTTTCATGTTTTTCATATACAGACTATATCCATTTTTTTTTAGTGCGTGTGGTCCTGGGGATTGAACCCAGGGGCATTCTACCCCCAAACTATACCCCAGCACTTTTTATGTTTTTGTTTTGAAACAGGGTCTCACTAGGTTGCTGAAGCTGTCTTCCAACCTGTGATCTTCCTGCCTCAGCCTCCCTCAAGTACAGGGTTACCAGTGTGCACCACCAAACTCAGCTCAGACTTGATCTTCTAACCACAGCACCTTGAGTAGTGATTGGTACATGTTAAGCCTACAATAAATTACAGCAGTTATTTAAATAATTCATATTTTATTTTATATAGCAAAGTACTATTTTTCATTATCTATTGGTTACACTATCTTTTTAAAGTTTAGCAGTTATGTTTCTGGCTAATGGGTTGAGACAATCTCAAAAACAAACCATTTTATTGAAAATTCTAAAATCTGAACAGTTCTTTCTTTCATTCATTTAACCTTCTAGCAGCCATCCAGAAACTGTCTTGGAATCTGTGTTTTACAAATGCACACATCGAGTAAAACCCCTGCCGTCAGTTTGCTTACAATCTAGTGGAAAAAGTAAGAAGTATATAATTATAATTCAATAAACAAGTAAACAAGTTAAGAAAATTTTCTCAGATAAGTTCATAAGATCTGCCAGCCTATCATTCTTATTTTGTCTCCTGGAAATTCACTATTCAGTGTGAATTATTAAACAGGAGGTTTTTTAGTGGAAGATTTATCTTACTTATTATGAACAACTTAGAGAAAACTTTTTCTTTTCAGTACTGGGGATTGAACCCAGGGGCATTCTACCTCAGAGCTATACCCCAGCCCTATTTTTTATTCTTTATTTGAAACAGGGTCTCACTAAGTTGCGGAGGGCCTCACTAAGTAGCTGAGGCTGGCTGCGAACCCAGATCCTCCTGTCTCAGCCTCCGAAGTACCGGCTTAGACAGAACGCTTGAGAGTTACATTGGTAAAATTTAAGCTGTATATGGAGGAATTTGTGTTAATATAAAATTTAAGAATTGGAAACTTATTGCAATAATTTGGAAAGCTTTAATTAAACTTTGGATTTTAGCTCTGTGCCACAGTATGAACTAAATAGCAATTTATTTATTTATTTATTTATTTATTTATTTATTTATTGCGGTACCGGGGATTGAACCCAGGGGCGTTCTACCTCCGCGCTACACCCCTGGCCCTATTTTTTTTTTACTTTATTTTGAAACCCGGTCTCACGAAGTTGCGGAGGGCCTCACTAGGTAGAGAGAGAGAGAGAGAGAGAGAGAGAGAGAGAGAGAGCTGAGGCTCGCCGCGAACCCGGATCCTCTGGTCTTTGCCTCCCAAAGTACTGGGATTACAAGCGTGCGCCATCATGCCCGGTGCTAGCAATTTATTTTTTAAAATACTAATTCTGTTGGAAACCAACAAGTTAATTTTTGTGAACTTGGATGCTCTTCAAATTTATTTTTGTGGCAAGTCAGATAAGATTAAGATTTCACGTGTATACATGCGTGCACATTCACACACACAGGCCAACAAATTTTGAAACCATTTAAAAACATGTTTCTTCTCTCTACTTTAATCGCACTTCAGTGTTTTTGTTCAAATGATATAAGTTAGTTGAGGAGGTTTAAGAACTGCTCGCACATAGTAGGGACTCAGTAAATACTGATCAAATGAATAAAAAACAGTAATAAAGGAACCAATGGAAGACTAGGACAAAAAGGGCAGCAGGCAGGCTGATAAAGAGAAAGGTTATTATCAATTTGTCTTCATGGAAACATAGTCACAAATCATAGTGAGTCGATCTTCAAGCTGTCCAGTAAGAATCAGCATTTTACCAAACGTCCTTATGGGAAGAAATGGTCTTTCTTCTTGGCACCTGCTGAAAGATGATCTATGACATCTAAACTTACTTCCCAGGAATTACCCATTATGAATTTTCTAGTCATTAATTTATCTAAGCCATGTTGAAATGCATATTTTCAACCTATATATTACTTTTTTTTTGGTACTAGGGATAGACCCTACCTCCAGGCTATACTCCTGGCATTTTTTAGTTTTCATTTTGAAACAGGGTTGTGATAGGTTGTTGAGGGTCTTGCTAAATTGCTGAGACTGGCGATCCTCTTGTCTCAGCCTCCCAAGTACTGGGATTACAGGCCTGTGCCACTATGCCTGGCTTATATGTTGCTTTTTAGTTAAAAAAATTATGTTGTTTTACTATTTGCTTTATAAAGGACTAATTTTACTTGTCCTAGGCTTAACTTTTCTAATCATGTGGTGATTATGGTATCGATTTTATAGAATAAGAGTTTGTAGGCACTTTCAAATTACAAAAAAAAATTATACAGGTGCTTTTAAAATGAATATTGCTGGTGCCTGTGTTTTACATCTTTAATAACTATTTATTATTAGCTTAATGTCTTAGAGCAGTTCATGTTAAAGCTTATCACTTTATCATGTCAAAGCCCCACCATGGTAGACATGTAGAACCTGAAAAGGGTTATGAGTGTTTTGATATTATAAGTCTCTTTTCGGTGAATTTTGGGTTCACAAAAAATAATAATGTTATTTCTGGAAATCAATTTGATTATACCATTATACACACAAATGGAAATATCTATTTGCTAAACATGTTGATAACAGCATTGAGTATGAATGTTGCTGTCATTCATCTGTAAAATGTACTGTCAATGCAAAATTACCATTGTATTATGGGCTGGAAGGTCCACAGAGTATTTCTTATTTGCAGGAAGATATATACATTGAGAAGCATTGCCTGAGATCTTTGCTTTGTATTGAAAATATTATTTATTCAATTGTTTATTTATACCTAAGGTATGCCAGGTGCTTTACAAATATTTTTGTTTTAGCTAGGAAACATTTCTCCCCATTTTACATAAGAGAAAGTTGCTCAAGTATCGTTGGATGGCTAGTGTCAGACTAGATTTTTTTTTCTACATCTGAGCTACACCCCCAGCCCTATTTTATTTCTATTTGCAAACAGGGTCTCCCTAGGTTGCAGAGGGATTCACTACGTTGCTGAGGCTGGATGCAAAGCTGCTATCCTCCTGTCACAGCCTCCCAAGTGCTGGAATTAAAGTATGCTCCACCACGCCCGGCTCAGAAATAGAATTTGAATGCAGTCCTTTTTGGCTTCTTTGCTTTTCCCTTACAATACACATTTTTCTCAACTATTTCACTTGCCTATTTCAGGTACTCATACCATTGGTTAGTATTACTTATTATCAGTGCTGCCCAATTGAAATACAGTGTAAGACATAAGTTAAAAAGAAGCCAGAGGAATGAATTTTAGAAATAGATTTAACTCAATATATCCAAAATGTTATCATTTTGTTATGCAGTCACTATTAAAGAAAGTAATGAAATATTTTACAGTATTTTCCTATTATTTGAAATATGGTATTTATTTTAAACTTATGTGTATTACAATTCAGTTACTAAATGTTAATCTGATAACTTACTTGTATTTAGTTAGATTTCATAAAATCTACAGGTGAAAAAAAGATTAATATGCCATAGTTGTTTCAAACATGCTTAAAGATTATCTAATCCACACAAGTGAGTATCACCTTTGAAATTTTTGGAGTCAGGTACATTGGCTTATGCTTCTAGTTCCAGGTACTGGGGAGGCTGAGGCAGGAGGATTGCTTGAGTCCAGGAATTTGAGGAGAGAGTGTTCATGCTTATTTTTTGGTGACTGTTCTTTGACTGAAATTAAAGATTAAAAAATTCAGTTAGAACTGATGGAGAAAATAAGATCTTAAGTGCCAGAAGGTAAAATAAAGGAAGTTAATATGTTTTAATAGGAGTTTTTATCATGATTTTTCTTTCCCAGACTGGTATGATGGAGACAGAGAGGCAACATGGTCACGGCTGGTTTACGCCTGAGTTAATGTGCTAATCAAACTGTGCACTTCCTAGGAGATATTTAATTATGACATGCTGTGAGTTTTAGAATCTTAAAATTGGCTGCGAAGAAAAAAACTTTTGAGGGAAAGCCAAAGCAAACACCCAAGCAAAAAGCAAACAAACAAATCAAACAACCGCCTCATCCACTCTCCCATCGTACCAGGTTAAATAAAGCACTCCTTGGATTGCTTAAGATAAAATCTGGATTTATTTACTTATTCATTTACTTTATATTTTATGTATTTATTTTGAGGAATGGAAAGTGCAGTTACTTTTCACTTTAATAGAAAATACTAATATTCTACCTATGGAAGCCCTCATATTCAATTACCCATTTTTGACATGTATTTTTGCCATTTTTATTTGAAGAATATCATTTAATTGACAAGCAACTTTTGTTTATTTCTTTGTTTGTTTGTTTACTTATTTATTTAGTGGTACTGGATATTAAACCCAGGGGCAGTCTACCTCTGGCTACACCCTAGCCCTATTTTATTTTATATTTTGAAACAGGGTCTCACTAAGTTGCTGAGAGCCTCGCTAAGTTGCTGAGGCTGGTCTCAAACCTGGGATCCTCTTGTCTCAGCCTCCCAAGAACTGGGATTACAGGCATGTGCCACCATGCCTGACTGGAAAAAGCTCGTTTTATATGCATGGTGATGGGATTTGAACCCAGAGACTTTCTACCACTAAGCCACATCCCCAGTCATTTTTTTGGGAGGGCAGGGTCCAGCTTGCTGGGATTACAGGTATGTGCCATGGCACTTGACTTTTGATAGAAAATTTTAACTTGGGAAGAAAATGTATTTTATTGTACCAGATTCAATGTGTCTTAATTTTACATATTTTTTTCTCTCCAAACTAACATTTGTGTATAGACTATTGAATTTCAACCTAATAATACTTATGGTGCCATGATGAGAATTTAAATTTTTTTGCTTTTTCTCAAAAATATTGTTTTAGATGTTCTGCTTGCACATGAAATCCCCCCCACACCCTTTAGAAAAACATCGAGATACCAATGTTATTTTGAAGAAAGTTTCGAGCATTCAGATTCTTCTTAGTTTTCTAGTGAAACATGATGATGATGTTTCTTTAGTCAGTCATTATCCTTTAGACACATTAACCAATTTGTCCTCTCATCAGGCCGAGGAGTTGTATTATAAGGTTTTACAGACAGACACGTCTGACGTCATGTGAGCTGCTTAAGGTTGGAGATATGAATCTGTCTGTAGGTGAATGGACCTAGATTCCGAGTCACTGTTGGTTCTGCAACAGTGATTCCCCTGAGAAGGAAGGAGTATGATCCCTCTGAATTTCAGAAGAGGGCGTGCTTATTAACTTTCATTTCTTTCAGAGAATATAAAAGCCAGGATCCAGATTTCCCAGACGCACATTGTAGTTGGAATTTAGGGAATATTTTTAGATGTGTCATTTTATGTTTATATTTATTGTTAACATTCTACTAATTGAACCAATTTTCTTTCTGTGTATTGCCAGACGAGATGGGTTATATTACTGTGATGAAATCACATTATATTCTTCACCTTTTTTTTTTTTTTTGCAGTACTAGGGATTGAACCCAGGGGCATTCTACCTCTGAGCTACGCCCCCAGCCCTATTTTTTATCCTTTGTTTTGAAACAGGGTCTCACTAAGTTGCAGAGGGCCTCATTAAGTAGCTGAGGCTGGCTGCGAACCCGGATCCTCTTGTGTCAGCCTCCAAAGTACTGGGATTACAAGCGTGCGCCACCACACCCGGCTTCACCTATTTATAATAGATAACAATTCACAGAGTTTTAGACTTGGGAGTTTTGAGATATTTATATTTATTTTTCATTTTCCAAAGTAGAAAAATTAGTTTGATGTGATTTGCTTGCTACCGTCTATTGAATTAGTAGCTTGGTCACTATTTGGCCTATTGATTCTCTTCGTCCAATATTAACCCACTATAATGAATAGCTGGGAACATAAGCAAGACCACACTAAACTCCATACAGTACGGACCACTAGCTTTTCATTTTATGTGAAGTGATACTTTAAAATATCTAGCAATTTGAGAATCTAAGGAAATTATCAATTTATCCTCAAGATAAAATATATTTTATGCATTATAATTATTTTTACTTCTCTTAGATTATCAAGAAATTGTGACTTTTATTTATATTATTTTTGATTCTACTATATTTATCACAATTCTAGGGTTCAACATTTAACCTCTTTGTTATATACCCACTGCATAATTTTCTCTTATCAATACCATCCAAAATAGCATAGGATTGGAAGCTGGAATGAATCTCAGAGATTGTCAATTCTACTTCCTTCATTTTATTGTGAATAATATTGATACCAATAGCAGATTACATCAGTGAAATCTAAGTACTAGATATCTCTGAGAGGTCTATTGATTTAATCTTTTCATCTAGCTTATGGAATATATGTTTTCAATTTTTGTTTTGCATCAGAGAAAATGAATTAGGGAGGTTTAATAACTTACAAGTTAGTGACAGAGGCAGGGATCCTGCCCAAAGATCCTGGGTTCAGAACTTGTATTCTCTTAATACTATCTTTTTAAAAATTAGTATAAATATATATGTGTGTATATATATATACATATACATATATACATATACACATATATACATATATACATATATACATATATACATATATATATACATATATACATATATACATATATACATATATATACATATATATATACATATATAGTGTACAATGTGATATTTTAAAATGTGTATATATTATGGAATGGCTAAATGGAACTAATGAACATATATGCATTACCTCACATACTTATCATTCTTTTGTGATGAGAACATTTAACATCTATTTTCTTAGCAATTATCAAGAATATGGCACATTGTTACTAACTATAGTCATTATACTGTACAATCGATCTCTTCAATGTATCTCTCTTATCTAATAAAAACTTTCTATCTTTTGACTAATATTGCCCCAACCCTATCCCACCTCCCCAACATCTGGTAATCACCATTTTTCTTTCTACTTCTATGAATTTAACTTTCTTAGATTCTACCTATCAGTGAGATCGTGTGGTATTTGTTCTGTGCTTGGCTTATTTCCCTTAATATTACCCCCTCTAGGTTCACATGTGTTGCAAGTGACAGGATTCCCTTATTTTTAAGGTGAAATAGTATTTCATTGTGTGTATCTGTACCATATTTTCTTTATCCACTCATCCAACAGAACTTGTATTCTGAACCACTATGCTCTTCTGCCTCCATGCAACATTAATTAGATTGAATCAGATGGCATTGTGATTTTGGTAGATCAACAATCAAATATCAGCCATTTCATATGATTCAACCTAATAAGAACTGTCAGCATTTATTGATCACACGCAATATGCCAGTGCAATTCTTGGCTCTTTACATTTACGAACTCATTTACTTCTTGTATTTAACTGAATCCTCATAACAACTCTGAAAGATACAAATATTATCACCTTTCATAGAATTGAGAAACCATGACTCTCAGTGGTTAGATGACTTTTCCCAGGTCACACATCTGAGTGGATAAGTTCAGTTTGAGCCCACATCTGACACTGAAGACCAAATCCTTAATAACCCTGCTCTGAGGCTCTGAGACAGTGTTGGAACTGGGAATTCTCTACTCTTATGTAAAGTTGTTATGCATCCTATCACAGTGGTCCTGAATAGGATTGTTTTACATACTACATTGTGATTTTGTATCTATTAATAGGTACTTTATCAGAAGCAAAGTGAAGAATACTGTATATGGATTATTCTTAAATCCAAGTCTGACTTGTATACCTCATCTTAACTGATCTCTACTGAATTAGTTAGTTTTCTAGGACTGCCATAACACAGTATTACAGACTCGTTGTCTTACACAAAAGAAATATGTTTCCTCACAGTTTTGGAGGCCAGGAGTCAAAGGTCAAGGTGTCATAGGGTTGGTTTCTCCTCAGGGCCCCACTCCTTGGCTGATACGTGGCTCTCTTCTTCCAGTATCTTTACATGGTCTTTTTCTGTGTGTGTCTGATTGCTAATTTTCTCTTCTTCTAAGGACACTAATTATAGTAGGATCAGGGCCCATTCCAATAATATCATTTAACCTTAATCACCTCTTTAAAGACTATTTCTAGACAGTCTCATTACTAACTACTGTGCATTAGATCTTCAACATACGAATTTTGGGGGACCAAATTCAACCTGTAACACCTACTAAATTTCCTGGACTCCCTCTGTAAGTTAAGCATGAATTTTGAGGAATCAATGTGAGAAGTTCTCTTCTCCTTAGTTGTAGAATCCCAGCTGAGCACTAGCATTCCAGAATGACATTGCCCATGAGCCCTTTCCAGGAGCTTCTAGGAAGGCTAATGTGATGTTCCAGCTCACTTGTTTGTTGAACTAAGTCTTAGCCCTACCCTACAACAATTTTGAACATTGCTTTTACATAACCCTTTCCTCTTGCCAGGTGCTCAAAAAGAAAATCAAATAATTAGCAGCCTATGAGGAATAGTATCAGTATTTCACTTCAATTGCTTCAATCTTGGCATCAGGAGTATGGCTTTAGGGGACTGACTTCAGAGGAGGAACATGGTGAAAGCTGAGCAGCTATTTTTCCTGCACACTGCTTAGGCCAGTAATAGTAGCTGGACTTTTATTCGTAGTTATGTATGTGTTCCTCTGGGGAGCACTCGGCCTGGTAGGACAGAAGCCTGTAGAACTGTGACATGCAATAGAGATCTTTGGGATTGTTTTAGTCCAGGTGCCTCATCTGACAGAAGAACTTAGTACAGTTAAATGCCTTCTCTATGTGCTCAGTGCAAAGCTGAATGTGGATGGTGGGTCTTCGAACTGCTGGTCAGTGTTTCTTCATGTCCATCATGCTGAGCCTTGTGCTTCTCATAGAAATTGATTTTAAAATCGCCTAGGTAATTCTGGAGAAGGAAAATCAACTGGAATTTCTTACTGAAGAGAGAATGGGTTTTGGAGCTCTGTGCGTATGAGTTTGAATCATGGTTCAGGGCCTTCTTTCCCTTTATGACTTTAGCAAACTAATTATTTGAGCCTGCAGTTAACTAATTTATGAAATAGGTTTTAAACCTTACTCTAAAGTTAGCTGTGAGGATTACATAAGAAAATTCAGATGAAATGCTTAGTACTTGGAATACAGGCACTACTGGTATAGATATTAAACAGTTGCATTTGGCTGGGTGTGGTGGCACATGCTTGTAATCCCAGGACTTGAGAGACTGAGACAGGAAGATTGCAGGTTCGAGGACAGCCTCAGCAATGTAGTGAGACTCTTCAATCTAGCGAGACTCTGCTTCAACACAAAAAATAAACAGGGCTGGGGGCTCAGAGGTAGAATGTCCCTGGTTTCAATCCCCAGTACCACACACACATACACACAAAAATGATATTGGTTACTAATGGTGTTAATACTATGAGTAGCACTAAATAGTAGCTTATTTATGTTTACAAATATGCATATTAAAAGGACGTCAGAGACATAAAAATAAAAGGGATTTGCTGAGCACATAGCAGATGGCATGTCAGACAAGGAGATTTGCTCTTTGTTCTGTTATTACAGTGATCACAAGGATGCTAATAAATATGTTTGAGGAGGTTGTATGTTTGCTGGTAAGCTGAAACAGTATAGTTCCAGACCTTTGGCTGATCTCTGGCTGCCTTCCTGGCCCTTCTTGAGGGAGGATGGCCATGTGCTGCTGGTTGTCATTGGCACAAAGTTTGTGGCAACTTGACTATGATTGTTGGGTGGAATTTTAGTTTGAGGAGAACATATTTCATTCAAAAAGGCATTAATACATTTTGTTCATCTTCACTGAAGCTGGAAATTTGCAACTTAAACATGGGAAATAGTGTCTATTTTATGAGATTTTGCGAATCTCACAAGTAAATTAAAATAAATAATAGTACAACATTCATTGAAATCTTTGTGTGTGTCTGTTGGGGGGGGATTGAACCCTGGGGCATTCTGCCTCTGAGCTACACCCCCAACCCTGTTTATTTTTTTTTTTTTGAAACCCAGTCTCGCTAGGTTGATGAGAGTCTTGCTATGTTGCTGAAGCTGTTCTTGAGCCTGTGATCCTCCTGCCTCAGCCTCCCAAGTACTGGGATTACAAGCATGATCTACACGTCTGGCCACTGACTTTTTTTACCCATTGACATTCTCTGGACCTCACATAATATATATTACTTGTGAGTCAAAGTCCTCACTATTGTACAAGGCAGTTTTTATTCTTTAGAGGAAATTAGAGATTACAATTTTTAAGTAAGTTTCCCATTGGTTAAAGGACCAAGCATGAAGCTCATTACATAAAACAGCTTTAAAATGTCAGTTTTCTCCTTCTAATCATTCACAGCCTTGTACAATAATAATTTGTTAGCTTCCCTTTTCTCCAATATGCTTTTCCTTATGCATCTTCCTATTCTCTTCTCATCCTGAGTCCCATCTCGTATGGGTGTGTGGATTTTGAGGTGAGCACAGGTGCCTTAAGGAGCAAGAGGTGTGGAACAAGACATCCTGCAGCAGCTGAGACTGATGAGATGGAGTCCTAAGACTGCTTTTCATCTCTCACTGTTTTTCCTTGGTCAAATTACTTTATAAGTTACTTTGGGCTTTGGAGCTCTGTCAGTTCTCTTGGTTTTGAAAAGCATGAAGCCCAAACCACATTTGTAAAGTGTGTTGAGTTATACAAACAAAAGTTGAAAGTACTTTTCCCCCCATAGCTCAGAATACCTAATGGGAAAACCAAGCAAATATCACCAACAGTCTATATTAATGGATTCCAACTGGAAAAAAAATGACTCATATTAAACCACAGAAATGTAGAGCTCTAACATGAATGTTTTTCCCCTACTTGAAAAGTGGTGTTTGCTGTTGGGAATCGTCTGTGTGCCATGTGTTACATCCCCTGGCATTTTTCCTGTAGGCTGGGGATGGCTTAAATTGTATAGAACCTATCACTGAATCAACTATTTAGCTTTTCTGATCTTGTCCTTTTTTTAATGTAAGAGAGCGAAAGGATGAGTCAAATATGAAAATCTCAGAAGAGTTTAGTTTGCTGGCTCAGAATGGATCGACAAGATTTCCTTAATTTTGATTTGCTTAAAGAAAACTAGTATTAGACTTGTCTGGTCTTAAATCTTGAGTGTGTCATTAATCTTGTGTGTGTTAAAGAAGGAAATCCATTTTAACTCACAGATTTTAGATATATAAAGTTTGATTTGTTGAAATCCTTTATGACACTTACTTTGATGCTGGTTAAAACCAAGTGTTTCCACTGTTACTTTTTCCTGATCATGGACTGACTCTTGGCTCAAATTTCAAATATGGTAACACATAGGAAAAGTCAGGAGTGTCAATTGGAGGGTATCATGTGAGAAGAGCCAGAATTTTGTAGATATTGAAACATTTTGACTTACCAAAATGTCAATTTAGTTTAACTCATGCATAGTTAAAAATAGCTTAACCTATGATCTCTATTATAGGGTTTTGGGGGCAGAAGGGAGAAAGAAGGAAGGATTAAGATGAAGTTATGAATTTAAGG
The DNA here is from genome assembly GCA_004027185.1 of Glis glis. Taxonomy (NCBI): domain Eukaryota; kingdom Metazoa; phylum Chordata; class Mammalia; order Rodentia; family Gliridae; genus Glis; species Glis glis. The sequence continues at coordinate 337 of PVJS01049550.1, read as the reverse complement.
CCCTAAAAAAGTGTTAATTCTCTCTTTCTAATAGCAGGTTACAGTAGACAAATTCATGAGAATACTAAGACTCATTTCTTTCAGGAAACATTTGCAGTTAAAAATGTTTTTGGCCGGGCATGGTGGCGCATGCTTGTAATCCCAGTACTTTGGGAGGTGGAGACTGGAGGATCCGGGTTCATGGCCAGCCTCAGCTCTCTCGCTCTCTCTCTCTTTCTCTCTCTTCCTGTCTCTCTCTCTCTCTCTCTACTTAGTGAGGCCCTCCGCAACTTCGTGAGACCCGGTTTCAAAAATAAAAATAGGGCCGGGGGCGTAGCGCGGAGGTAGAACGCCCCTG
>PVJS01049549.1:0-14636 GCA_004027185.1 Glis glis | reverse complement strand
CGAGCTACACCCCCAGCCCTATTTTTTATTCTTGATTTTGAAACAGGATCTCACTAAGTCGCAGAGGGCCTTACTAAGTAGCTGAGGCTGGCCGCGAACCCAGATCCTCCTGTCTCAGACTCCCAAGTACTGGGATTGCAAGCGTGTGCCACCACACCCGGCTTCTCTTAACTATATTTAAAAATTATTATATCATTATAAAAAGATCATTTTCCCCACTGATTGTATTATGCCACACAGATGTGCCACAATTTATTTACTTACTGGTAATTTAGTTATTTATTTATTCAATTTCTTACTGTTAATTGATGCACGAAGACATAGAGTTGTACACATTAATGATGTATCATGTACTGTTTGATATATGTATGCAGTGTGTAATGTTTAAATCAGGTTACTCACATATATATTTCTTCAAACACTTATCATTTGTTTATGGTTAAAACTTTCAAAACCCTTTCTTTTTCTTTTTCTATTTTTTTTGGGGGGGTACTGGAGGTTGAGCCCAGAGGCATTCTACCTCTGAGCTACATCCCCAGCCCTATTTTATTTTTTTATTTTGAAAAAGGGTCTTGCTAAATTGCTGAGGCTGGCCTTGAAACTGTGATCCTCAGGTCTCAGCCTTCCAAGTACTGGGATTACAGGCATGCACCACCATCCCCTGCTAAAACCCTGTCTTTTTCTTAAATTTGTGCTACCGGGGATTGAACTCAGGGCATTCTACCTCCGATATATACCCCCAACCCCCTTTTTTAAATTTTGAAACAAGGTCTTGCTAAATTGCTAAGATTGGCCTCATCCTGTCTTGACCTCCCAAGTACGAGGATCACAGGCATGCACCACCATGCCAGGATCAAAGCCTTTCTTCTGGATTTCTGAAATGTGTAGTACATTGTTGATATCAGTAGTCACCCTACAGTGCAATAGCACACCAGAACATCTAGCTCCTGTCTAACTGTAATTTAGTAGTCATTGATCAACCTTTCCCTATACCTCCCCTCAACTCCACTTTATTTAACTGTTTCCTATGCATGGGTATTAAGGTTTTTAATAGCATTTTGCTTAAAAACACTATCACAAAACTACTTTTACTTATTTGTGATCTTTATTATAAGAAAAATAGCATATCATATTAAAGACATATTTTTGTTGGTATATAAAATGTTTCAGAGCTACCATTCTCAAAGCAGCTGATACAGAAGATTCTATTTATTTATTTATTTATTTATTTATTTATTACTTTTGGTACTGGGGATTGAACCCAGGGGTGTTCTACCTCCAAGATAGACCCCCAGCATTTTTATTATTTATTTTTAAACAGGGTCTCATTAAGTGGTTGAGGTTCTCACTAAATTGCTGAAGCTGGCATCAGACCTGAGATCCTCCTATTTCAGCCTCCTAAGTACTGAAAATACAGGTGTGTGCCACAAGTGCCTAGGTTTGCATTTCCTTTAAAAATACATTTGTAGTTAACTTTCACTTTGATTTGAGACACTTTGTTACCATATTTCACATTATTATGTAAAAGAGATTCAAAATAAGGTGTATCTCTTTCAACTACACTGAGATATTAATTTTTGCTAATCAAATCACCAAAGATCCAAACGTCTGATAACAGGCTATGTGGATAAAACTGTTCTGAAATAGGCACTTTACTTCCTACCTTGCAAGTAGGGTACAAAAGAAAAAGCATTGCTGTAATAGATATCACACATATGTCACAATTTCATGCAGGTAGGATAAACCTGAAGCATAACTTCCGGAAAATGGAATTGCTAGGTCAGTCATACTTGTGATCGTGTCAAAATGCCCTCTGTTGTCGTTGCAACAATTTATACTCTGACTTGCAAGGTATGAAGATGCTGTTTCATATATATATATATGTATATTTATTATTATTTATACACCCCCAGAATTTTTTAATATTTATTTTTAAACAGGGTCCCATTAAGTGGCTGAGGTTCTCACTAAATTTCTGAAGCTGGCTTCGGACCTGCGATTCTCCTATCTCAGCCTCCCAAGTACTGAAAATAAATATATATATTTATTATATATATTTATTATATATTGTATATATTTATTATATATATTTATTATATATATGGTATTCTGGAACTAGAGATTGAATCCAGGGGCATTCTCCCTCTGAGCTATACCCCCAGCCCTATTTTATTTTTTAGTTTGAAACAGAATCTCTATAAGTTGTGGAGGGCTGCCTCACTAAGTTTCTGAGGCTGTCCTCCAACGTGCAATTCTCCTGTCTCAGCCTCTCAAGTACTGAGATTACAGGCATGCACCACCATGCCCGGCTTTTAGTGGATATATTCGCATATCACCCATTTAATGAGTACAGTTGAATGAGTTTTTTTTTGGTGGGATTTTTAGCACATTCATTAGATTGTGCAACCATTATCACTAATTCCACAATGTTTTCATTATCCCAAAACGTACTCCTATATCCCTTAGTGGTCTTTCCATTCCTCCTACCCCTTAGCTCCTGGCAACCACGAACCCACTTTCTAGCTCTATGAATTTTGCTTATTCTGGACGTTTCATAATGTTTTTGAGGTTCATCCATGTGGCAGGATGTGTACATACTTCATTACCTTTTTATGGTTGTATAATATTCTATCCTCTAGGTATACAACATTTTGCTTATTCACTCCTTGATTGATGGACATGTGGTTCTTTCCACCTTTTAGCTTTTATTGACAATTTGACTATGAACATTTGGCATCAATTTTTGTGTAGACATATGATTTCTTCTGTTAGGTATAATTGTTAGGTCATATGGTAACTCTACAATCAGGCTTTGGAGGAACTGCAAAACTGTTTTCCACAGCAGCTGCACTATTTTGCATCCCTGCCAACAGTGTGTGGAGGTTCCAATTCCCTTACATTTTTGTAAACACTTTTTATTGGTTATATTTTTGTGGTACTGGGGATTGAACCCAGGGATGTTCTCTCTGAGCTACACCCCCAATCCTATTTTGTGTTTTGTTTTGAAACAGGGTCTCACTAAGTTTCTGAGGACCTCACTTAGTTGCTGAGGCTGCCCTCAAACCTGTGATCCTCCTGTCTCAGCCTCTATCAACCATCTTTTTTTTTTTTGGTACTGGAGGTTGAAGTCAGGTGGATTCTACCTCTGAGTTACACCCCCCCAGCCCTTTTTATTTTTTATTTTGAAACAGGATCTCGCTAGGTTGCTGAGGGTGGCTTGGAACCTGTGATCTTCCTATCTCAGCCTCCCAAGTACTGGGATTACAGTTATGCACCACCAGGCCTGGCTTGGCCATCTTTTAGTTTATGGTTGGTGGTAATGCCTCCTTCTAACACATACACCTTCATGACTGGTTTTAGTAATTGTGTCTTCTCTTTTTTTGTCTTTGTAAGTCTAGTGTAAAAGTTTTGAATTTTGTTGATTTTTTTAAAAGCAGATTTTGTTTGGAGGAGTTTCGGGTTCATACCAAAATTGAACAGCTCTCCCTCACTTACCAAAATCCCCACCAAAGTGGTACATTTGTTACAACTGATGAACCTACCCTGACATATCAATATCAGCCCAAGATCATAGTTTACATTAAGGTTCACTCTTGGTGTTGTGCATTCTATAGGCGTGGCCAGATGTAGAGTGACATGTATCCACAGTTATACTGAATCATACCTCTGTGCTTTGTGCTCTAAAAATCCTCTGTCTTTTGCCTATTCATCCCACACTCTCCACTATCCCCTGGCAACCAATGGTCTGTTTACTGTCTCCATGTTTTTGCCTTTTGCAGAACATTTAGTAATATACATTTAAGGTTCCTCCATATCTTGTTATGGCTTGATAGCTCTTTCCTTTTTTTTTTTTTTTTGGTGCTTGGGATTGAACTCCAGGGCATTCTACTTCTGAGCTATACCCCCAGCCTGATTTTATTTTTATTTTAATACAGGATCTCGCTAAATTGCTGAGGCTGGCAGTCAGTGTTTTGGATTTTGGTCATTCTAATAGGTATCTCATTATTGCCTTAATTTACAATTCCCTAATGGCATGTGGTGGGGAATATACTTTCCTATTCTTGCTTTTCATCTGCATATCTTTTTTGGTGAGGTATATGATATGAACTAAACACTTATTTCCTCCTTCCCCCTTACATATGTTGAAATCCAAATCCTAATGTGATTGTATTTGGAGATGGGGATTAGGAGGTGATAAGGTTGTGAGGGGGAACCCTCATAAATGAGATTAGTGCCCTCATAAAAGAGGCCTCAAAGAGCTTGTTTGCCCTTTCCACCGTGTGAGGTTATAGTGAAAAGACAGCTGCTTATGAACCAGGAATTGGGGCCTCACCAGATATTGAATCCATTTTGCTCATAGAATTTCAGTTTCTGCACGAGTTGTCAGGCATGCTTTACTGCACAAATTGGGTCTCTCCCAGAATGAATTGTGAGAAACTGAGGCGCAGGCGTTCTAGTGCCTTGCAGAAGAGCTGGGGAGTTGGTCTGGAAGTAGTGAACTTCTCAGACTTGCTAATTTCTTAACATCTTCCTTGCAAAAGATGCAAAGCTGAGATCCTTACCAAGGAATATCTAGAAGAATTAGAAAGGCAAGCACAGCTCTGATGGTTCCTGGATCAGAAATCATGAGTCAGGGTTGGTAGGGAGTGTTGCAACTTGCTGTGAGTGGGTGGAAAGATAAAGAGGTCTGAGTTTCACGCTGACCTCCCTCCTTCTGAGTGTTGCATTTTCTGTAGACATGCTAATAGAATTTTCTCTTGTGGCAGGAAAAAGTAACAAACGGCCATAACAATAACAAAAGCACATCACTGAGTTCAGATTTTTAGGAAATGGACTGTGAGAAGCTTGTGTGTGTGTGTGTGTGTGTGTGTGTGTACACACATCTATACGTGTACATACACACACTACTGTGGATTAAGAGAACAGTTGGATTGTGATTGTAATGTGTATAACTGAGAAGTAAACTATCAAATTTATTAGATTCAGAGGAATCCTCTTCTTGTGAGAAGCTCAGTGAACAGTGAATACAATGTAAAGGAAAGAAAAATTTATTTATGTTGAAACAATTTATTTTCCTTGATTTTCAGGATTGCTGACAAGCATTAGATATCTTGGTTCGACAAAAACTCTTCAGTTCTCCCACTTAAATGCTTGGTTTCTTAACTTTTATTATCACAGTTTTAGAAAGGGGCCCTTATTTCAAAGTCCTTTGAGTTCTTTCTGTTCTCAATTTTTACCTCCATGACACTGAATATGTACCAGAGTCTAATGAAGTTGGCTAAGACTTTTCACAAAATGCTCTCCTGTCTGTGTCTGTCCTACCATCAGGGCAGGATTGTGTATGATTAAGAAAGAAGAGTAAGGGAACCAGGCATGGTGGTGCATGCTTACAATCCCAGTACTTGGAAGGCTGAGACAGGAGGATCACAGATTCCAAACCATCCTCAGCAACTTAGCGAGAGCCTGTTTAAAAATAAAAAATAGGGCTGGGGGTCCAGCTCAGAGGTAGAACACCCCTGGGTTCAATCACGGAAAGGAAAGGAAAGGAAAGGAAAGGAAAGGAAAGGAAAGGAAGAAAATAGTATGGGCTGGAGGTATAGTTCAACAGTAAAGTATGAGGCTCACATGTGGGAGGCCCTGGTTTCAGTTCCCAGGAGGTCAAGTAGAAGGTCTGCAAAGCACTGTTATACCAACCTCCAACAGTATGGAGAAAAGAAATAAAGGAACAGATGCTATAGTAAAAGGTGATATCGAAGAACTCAAGCTTTGGAGTCAGAATGGATGCAAATTTCTCAATCTGTATAAAGAAGATAATATGGGAACTCATCACATAGAGTTGTAGTGATGATTAAATGAGAAAATCCGTGTATGATGCTTTGCTATTGTATCTTGTCTCCAAAATGCCAAGCATCAACTTATTCTCCCCCTTTCAACTGGGGCTGCCTTATGGCTGCTAAGTGTGATAAAATTTGGCAATACTGATGCTTCCACTTATGGGATTAACTTTTTTTTGTGGTATTGAACCCAGGAGCATTCTACCTCCAAACTTCACCCTCAGCCTTTTGTATTTTTTATTATGAAACAGGGTCTCACTAAGTTGCTGAGGGGCTTGCTAAGTTGCTGAGACTGGCCTTGAGCCTACAATCCTCCTGTCTCAGCCTCGCAAGTACTGGGATTACAGGTGTGCACCACCACACCCAGGTATGGGGTCAACTTTTAAGAGAACTGGAAATCTCTCCATCTATTCTCTTGGTACAATTTCACTTGGGATACTTCCTCTCAGAACCCAGACATCATGCTGGAAGAAGCCTCATTCTGGGAAACATCTAGCAATAATCTCTACCCAAACAAGACACTGATTTGTAGCATTTGCCAATTTTCATGATGCGCTACTCCTCCTGAGGCCAAATCCAAACTACAATGTGTAGTCCCTCTACTATTAAGTTGGTAGGAGATGTAAATAGAGACACAACAGATATAACTAACCACAAGAGCATAGATTAGAAAAACATAGCAACATAATTAGGAAGTTATGAGGTATTAGTATCGCCATTGTTTTTATTATGACTCAATTATACATTTATATGATTGAATATTTAATGATACCTGTGCTTAACAACCAGCTCACAAAATTTCCCCAAGTTTGTAATTGGTTCTCATAAGCTGGTCTCTGCTGGCTCTAGTACATCACATGCTGGATCCAGCATGTCACTGAGCCTAAGCCACTGGGCGAGGTCATGTCACAGTCCCAAGTGACCAGCACATGGTCAGCATCAACTACCAACCATGCGATTGCTCCATTTTAACTCCCAGACCAATCTGGCCTTCAGATAGGTCCAGCCTCGGCTGCATCTGACTGCTGCTGCATGACAGACCCCAAGTGAGACCTACTCAACACACAGACCCATGAGAGATAATAATGAATTGTTAATTAAGTCACCAACTTTTGGGGTGGTTTGTTATGCAGCAATAGATAACTAGAACATTGACTCACATAAATGGCTCAGGAAATAACAGTTATCATTATTTTGTTAATATAAAATAATTATTATTTATAACAGCTAATATGTTGAGTGTTATAATTATAACAGCAATTATTATTTTGAGTGTTGTAATTATTGGCAGATTAATTGTAACAGTATTTCAAGCAATAGAGATCTATTCATTCTACAACTAATGAAAAAAGGATTCTGCTTATTGCTTTTGTTCAGGGATCTAGAACTTTTGTACAATGAGTACAATTTATCCTGACTTTTTCTTAAAAACTGTGTAACTCCTGATGAAAAGTCTATAATCACTTTCTGCAGAATGGTTAGTCTCCCTTTGACCTGTTGTTTTCTTTCATTGCGCCACAGCAGGGACTGTGTGAAGTGAAGTTGCACTACTGAAGCCTAAAGAGTCATGACTAGGCAGCTCAGGAGGTTCCATTTTCAACAGAGCTTGGACAATTTAAAAAGAGCAGTGGAAAGATCCACAAATGAGCTCACTGTCTTTTTCTTCCATCCCTAGTCTTATTGTTTTCTCAGTCACTTGAACTGACCAAATGGTAGATATTAACAGGGACAAAATGGTAATTCGGAAACAATTACAAAACTAGTCAATGGCCCCCTTCTTCCTGTCTCCTTAGGGAGAACTCCATCTATGCCAACTCAGCTTCTATAAGCTATTGTTGAGTAGTAGCAGTTGAGGGATTCTCAATGAAGTTGGCTTAATTGACATTGATGAGAACAGGGTTGTTTGTAGAACAAAAAGAACAAAGTAAGAAAATGAGGGGCATCTCCTCTTCCCCTTCATTTTCTTGCACAAATCCTGTGCAGGCTTTATTGGGGGGGTAAAGTTGTGGGGAGCTTGAGGTAGAAAGAGATTTGGGGAGTGGCTGACAGCTCTGGAGGACATTGGGAGAGGGGGAGGAAGAGAGATATATGTGTTATATTGTTTTTCCAAACATAGGTGGTTATTCATAATAGAACCTGAGTTATATGTGTCGAGTGTAATCTCTCTGCAATTTTTCTAAACAGACTGTATTTTCTACTGTTTTCCTTTATATTTTAGTTACTGGACTTGAATTCGGGTGCTTTATGTTAGAAAGATACAAGGAAGCTCAGCTTTATATGGGTTATACTGAACTAAAATCTTATTTGCATTGTTTTTGTTTAACAAAGCTCTTAACTTTGAAAGTGGGTACTGATTTGGACAAAACAATTATTTAAAAAGCGTTTATGCTGGGCATGGTGGTGTATGCCTGTAATCCAAGTACTTGGGAGGCTGAGACAGGAGGATCACAGGTTCGAGGCCAGCCTCACCAATATAGCGAAACCCTCAGCAACTTAGTGAGACCCTGTTTCCAAATAAAAAATAAAAAAGGACTGAGGGTGTAGCTCAGAGGTAGAGCACCCCTGGGTTCAATCCCCAGTACCAAAAAAAAGGCATCTATGAGCCAGGCTGGTGGCTTATGCCTGTAATTTCAGTACTTGGGAGTCCGAGACAGGAGGTGTAGGTTCCAGGCCAGTCTCAGCAATTTAACGAGACCCTGTTTCAAAATTAAAAAAAAAATTAAAAGGGCTGGAGGTGTAGCTCAGAGATAGAATGCCCCTGGGTTCAATCCCAGTTCAAAAAAAGCATTTATGAGACAATTAAGGTCATTTGAGGTCTGATTGGAATTTTTGATGTTGGTGAATATTATTGCTAGTTTTTTTGTCTTAATTTTAATTTAACTAGAGTTGTGATTAACACAAATGAAAGTCCTTTATTTTAAAAATACATACCAAAGTACATATGGATAGTGATTTTATATCTGGGACTTGCTTTAAAATTATCTGGGGTTGGGGCAAAGGTGGGCGAGAGAGCAGATAAAATAAGATTAGCCTTTCATTCACACTTGTTGAAGTTGGGTGATTCATGAGGTACATGGGGATTCATTATACTATTCTTTCTACTTTGGTGTATGCTCAGAAATTTCCATAATAAAAAGTGAAGAAAAAAGTGGGCGAGTTAATATCTATTGTTCTTACTAGATAGAACATCCAAATTAATTGCTTTTTATTATGTGGTCCATATTTGCTACTTTTTCCTGTGTGGGTTGATGGTTTTTGACAGGAAATTGTAATCACCACCCTTGGATGTGAAAACTTAGACTGAGTGTTTGCTGATATTTGAATACAGGTGGAATCTACTTAACTCAATCCAGTACTCAAAAGTCTTAACTTAATTAGCATTGAATTTCAAGATAATTCTTCAGTGACAAAAAGATTTCCCTAGTGCATTTTAAAAGGGTTTAATGAATAAAAACTTGATTTATGTGCTAGTTTCTGGGACTATTATCTGTTGTAGAAATTGAGGTCCAATGTTTTCTTCTGTCAACTTTGTTAACTTGGGATGTATTTTCATTGACTAACTTTACTTTTTTTTGGTGCTGGGGATTGAAGCCAGGGGCATTCTACCTCTGAGCTTCATCCCCAGCCCTTTTTATTTTGAAACAGAGTCCTGCTAAGTTTCTGAGAGTCTTGATGAATTGCTAAGGCTGGCCTGGAACCTTTGATCCTCCTGTCTCAGCCTCCCAAGTACTAGGATTACAGATGTGCACCACCATGCCTGGCTTCTGACTTAACTTTTTAAAGGGAAGGAAGCAGACCAGCATGGCCCAAAACCAAGTGTAGTAATGCAGGTTGTACATTTCTGTTTCATTTCTTTAGAGAATGTGAATGATGTTGCAGAGCACATTTTAAATTTGGTAAATGACTCTCCAACTCTGGATGAGGAAGAGACAAAGATTATTGTTTCGAAAGTAGCCGAGATTTCAAAATGCGATGAGTTAAGTATGAGCCTAACCCAGACTGTATTGCAAATAGTCAATGCTGTTTCAGAAAAGCAAAAGGATTCTGCCTCCAGTCTGTATCAAGTAAGCAATGAGTAAGTATTAATCCTTTCATAAAAGAAATTATTTCATGAAATTTAAGTGATATATTATTACTGATTTGGCATATAGTCATTACCAATTTTAAAGGCCAGATAGTTAAGCATCGAAAGTTTAGTTCAGTGCAATGAGGTCATTTTGCTCCAATTCCAGTTGTGGAAAAATGCATTCAGCTGGGCATGGGGGGGCACATGCCTTTAATTCCAGTACTTGGGAGACTAAAACAGGAGGATTGCAGGTTTGAGGACAGCTTCAGTAAGTACTGAGACCCTGTTTCAAAAACAAAACAAAAATAAGTAAATAAAACTGGGCTGGGGGTGTAGCTCAGAGGTAGAATGCCCTTGGGTTCAATTCCCAGTACCGCACATACAATAAGGAATGAATAAAATTTGAATTTTATCTTAGTGATAACGACTTTTCAAATGTTACCCCAAACCAAACCTCCAATCCATTTCCTCAAACTGGTTCATCCATTTCCTCAAACTGCTTCTACCCTATGGTCCACATTTCTGTAAAATACAACCAACGGGTGCTAACACAAAAACCTTGGGAATTGTACTGGTTACCCACCTTGAACCCACAGCCAATCAGTAACTAACTCTGATATGAGTGCACATACATTTAAAAATCTCTTAAATATGCCAGTGGAAATCCATCTACTTCTCTCCATCTCCAGCCCCAGCCTCACTTCTCTCCTCTGTCCATCCATAATAACCTCCCAACTGGTCTCTCTGCCTGTACTCTCCCCTCTATGATTCATCTTCTACATAGCAGTCAGTGGTATTTTAATGGATTTATCAGATCATGCCATGCTCTTGCTTTTAAAACCACTCAGTAGCATTCTTTTACATTTCAAATATGATCCAAGTTTCTTTTTTTTTTTTTTTGCGGTACCGGGGATTGAGCCCAGGGACATTCTATCTCCGAGCTACACCCTCAGCCCTATTTTTTATCCTTTACTTTGAAACCAGGTCTCACGAAGTTGCTGAGGGCCTCACTAAGTAGCTGAGGCTGGCCACGAACCTGGATTCTCCGGTCTCAGCCTCCCAAGTACTGGGATTACAAGTGTGCGCCACCACACCCAGCTTGATCCAAGTTTCTTATAAGGCCTACATGGCCCTAAAGGGTCTGCCTTTATCATTTATTTTTCAAAACCATCTTTTGAGTTGGGCATGGTGGCACGTGCCTGTAATCCCAGTACTTGGGAGGCTGAGACAGAAGGCTCACAGGTTTGAGGCCAGACTCAGGAACTTTGCAAGACTCTGTTTCAAAATGAAAAATAAAGAGGGCTAGGTCTGGCACAGAGGCAGAATGCCTCTGGGTTCAATCCCTAGTACAAAAAAAAGTAAAGAAAATCTATTGACATGAGTTCTGGTATTACCTCTGACTTTGCAGATGAGAAAACCAAAACTCAGTGAGCTCATTCCATTTGCCCACACAGAAATTAGAGGGGCTGAGAGGTAGACCTCAGCCTGTCTGGTTCCAAAGCCAAGGCTCTTATCTAATAATTCCCAAACAATATAAAGATGCTAATTAAAATGTAAAGTCTCTCAGCAAAGAAATCTTGTCAGGAGGATGGGTATTACATTTAAAAACTAGGAAGACAGTTCTTTACCTGTGGTCCTTGACAGAATTCTGAGAATAATTGAACGTGTTGGTCACAAGATGGAATTTTCTGGGAGGACAGCGAATCTTACAGTGGCCAAGCTGGCTTTGGCTGTGCTGCGGGTGGACCACAGTTTTAAGGGAATGGCCTTCGGCATTCACTCCTATGAAGAAGGAGGAGAGTTGGAGGTGAGTACAGCTCGGGAAACCGCAAGCTGATCGTTCAAGTCTTCCTTAACTTATGTAATTCTTTGGAGGGAGAGAGGACATGCTTTTAAGGTTTAAGTCTTCAGAGGACTTTAAAAATACAAATGTCTCAGGAAAGATTCATATATAACCATAGTAGACAGGCATCGTGGTGTCTATGAAATGTGCAAGGATGCTGCATTTGGCCCTGTGACCTGAAATCATCTCAAATGTCAGTTTCTTATTTGTGGAACACCTATTATATGTTGGATACTGTGCTATTGTCTCCTTAAATAGATAAGGAGACAGAGAAGTTAAGTAATTTGTCCAAGGGCACCGAATCACATGGCTAAGCCCAAATTCAAACTTCTTTTTTTTTTTTTTGTGGTACCGGGGATTGAACGCAGGGGCGTTCTACCTCCGCGCTACGCCCCCGGCCCTATTTTTTATACTTTATTTTGAGACCGGGTCTCACGAGGTTGCGGAGGGCCTCACTAAGGAGAGAGAGAGAGAGAGACAGAGACACAGAGAGAGAGAGAGAGAGAGAGACAGGGAGAGAGAGAGAGTGTGCGCAAGCTGAGGCTGGCCGCGAACCCGGATCCTCCGGTCTCCGCCTCCCAAAGTACTGGGATTACAAGCGTGCGCCACCACGCCCGGCAGTCGAAATTCAAACTTCTGACTGGCTGGCTTCAAAGTCTGGACCTAGAAGGTTTCACACAAAGAAATGATACATATTCAAGGTGATGGATATGCTAATTACCCCAATTTGGTCATTTTACATATATTGAAATGTCACACTGTACCTCTTAAACATGTACAATTATTGTGTGTCAATTATAAAAAGCCAGCGGCTCCCATTTCACCATATCATACTACCTCAGCGTTTGACAGATCACAGGCCACCAACATTATACAAAACTATTTAGGGGACCAGATTATTTTACACTCAGGGAAAAATGCACAAATCATAGGTACACATTATGCATCTGTAAACCCCAAATACTATTAAGATAAAGAATATTGCTATCACTCCTGAAAGACCCTTGTACTTCTCCCCAGTAAATCCTAGAAACTACTACCTCCAATGACCCCACTGTTCTGATATTTTCCTACCATAGTTTATTCCTGTTTTAGAACTTTATACAAATGGAATCGTATAATATGTACTCTCTTTTGTATAAGGCTTCTTCATGTGGCATGTTGGGTCTTTTTTTTAGGTTCATCCTTTTCTTTCCATATTTTTTCTTTTATTGTTGAGTAATATTCCATTGAGTAGATATACCACATATCATTTGTCCATTCTCGTACTGATGAACATTTGGGTTATTTCCAGTTTGGGGCTATTATGAATAATGCTTCTATAGATATTTGTTTAAAAGTCTTTGTGCTGACATATGTTTTCCTATGTCTTAGATAAATACCTAGGAATGGAATAGCTGGCTCATAGGATATATATTTAAATTTGTAAGAACTGTCATATTGTTTTTTCAAGTGGCTAATGATGTGACAAAATTATTAGTTTTTGTATTAGTCATTCATATATCTTCTTTGGTGAAACATCTGTCAAAATCTTTTGCCATTTTAAAATTGGCTTCTTTTTCTTTATATTGAGGTATAAAGTATTCTCTGTACATTTTGGCTGCAAGTCATTTATCAGATATGTGTTTCGAAAATATTTTCTCTGTAGCTTGCCTATTCATTTTCTCAGTAGTTTCTTCTTCTTGAATCTAGGGGTACTCTACAACTAAGCTACATCCCCAGTCCTTTTTATTTTATTTGTTTATTTTGAGGCTTTTTTGCGGTACTGTGGATTGAACCCAAGGTGTCATATATGCTAGACGAGTGCCCTACCACTGAGCTACATCAACTAGCCCTTCTTATTTGGAGACAGGGTCTCGCTAAGTTGCCAAGGCTGGCTGTGAACTGGCAATACTTCTGCTTCTGCCTCCCGAGTTGCTGGATTACAGGTGTGTGCCACCTGACGTTAGTGATGTCTTTTGATAACCAGAAGTTTTAATTTCATGAGATCAAATTAATAGTTTTTCTCTTATGAATAACCATATATGGCTTGCCTGAAAAAATCTTTGTCTACCAGCAAGTCACACAGATAGCCTCCTGTGCTTTTCCTTGAAAGCTCTTTGGTTTTTAGCTTTTATGTTGAGAATGATAACCCTAATTAATTGATAACATGTGAGATAGGGGTTGGGGATCATTGTGTTTTATGGTGATACCTAGTTTTTTTAGCACGATTTATTGATGACTGCCCCTTTCCCATTGACTTGCTTTGGTACCTTTGACAAAAAATTAAATAGTACTAAAAATTAAAAAATAATATAGTTGTGCAATGCAGGTCTGTTTCTGGGCTTTCTATTCTCCATATATATATTGTGGTTCTGGGAATGAACCTAGGGGCATTCTACTTCCGAGCTACATTCCCAGCCCTTTTTATTTTTTGTTTTGGAACAGGATCTCACTAGGTTGCTGAGGCTGGTCTTGAACCTGCAGAACTCCTGTCTCAGTCTTCTAAGTACTGGGATTACAGGCGTGCACTACCATGCCCAGATTTTTTTGGTATATCCTTAAATCATTACCAAACTGTCTTCTTGGTACTTTCAGTCTTGAATTTAGGTAGTGTGAGTACTTCAACTTTTTGCTTTTTCAAGATTGCTTTAGCTGTTCTAAGCCTGTTGTCCATATGAGTTTTTACATTTGCTTTTTAGTTTGTGCAGAAAACTTGCTGAGATTATGATTGGGACCGAAGCTATTGATCAATTTTTGGAGAGCTAATTTCTTAGCAACATTGAGTCTTCTAATCCAGGAATACTTATTTAGGTCTATTTAAATTTCCCTCAGCAGTGTTTTATAGCTTTATGTGGAGAAAGGGACTCACTGTATGATTTTGGGCAAATTTACTCCTAAATAGTTTATGTTT
>PVJS01049548.1:0-14634 GCA_004027185.1 Glis glis | reverse complement strand
CAATCGCCAAACTTTGGAACCAGTCAAGGTGTCCATCAACAGATGAATGGGTTACAAAACTATGGGATATGTACACAATGGAATTTTATGCAGCCATAAAGAAGAACAAAATTACATCATTTGTAGGGAAATGGAAAGAATTAGAGAACATTATGCTAAGTGAGATTAGTCAGGCACAAAGAGTGAAAAGTCGGATGTCTGCCTTAATATGTGGAAGCTAGAGGAGGAGATTTAGAAGGGACGCCAAACAAAGAAGGGGAAAGCTTTAGATAAACAAAGAAGAGGACCTATCTGAGGGAGTTGGGAGGGGGGTGGAGGGTAACACACTAAAGCTCATGAGGTATATATCCAAACTTATAAAACTCAAATCACTGTGCAAAGCACTAAAGGGAGGGAATGGGGAGGGAACGGGGCGGGATTTGAGGGAGGGCTAAATGGGCAATGTGTGCATGTATGACTCTTCTAATCTGACACCTATTAAATGTATAATTACAATGCACCAATAAACGGATATAAATTAAAAAAAAAGAAAGACAACATTTATAATTTCCTATGTCGGTACTTTTCCAGAAGGAATAATCAATAGAAAGTGAACAAACTGCAAAATATGTATAAAATTTGATACAAATTTTAATACAAATCAAAATATGATATATTTTTGTATAAAATATCTCCTTTAAGTACAAAATATTCCTCTCTGCCATAAGAAATAAAGTAACATTGTTCAAAGGTTAAAAAAAAAGAATTTCCATACATCACTAAACACGATGTTGAAAACAGAAAACTGACAAGGTTCATCCAGTGTTTTCTAAACTCAGTTTTGACAAAAAAAATTCCTCGGATTCATCAGACATTCCCATCAAATTTCATTGATTACATTTTACTGATTTTTAAAAGCAAAGTTTCATTGATTTAGATAATGTTCCCCCATGAGTAATAGAAATCTCCAAATAACAATGCCATTTAAAAACAAAAAACAAGCCAGGCTTGTTGGTGCATGCCTATAATCCCAGTACTTGGGAGGCTAATAAAGGAGGATTGCAGGTTGGAGGACAGCCTCAGAAATTTAGTGAGACTCTCAGCAACCTAGCAAGACACTGTTTCAAAAACAAAAAAATAAAAAAGGCTGGGGGTGTAACTGAGAGGTAGAATGCCCCTGGGTTCAATCACCAGTGCCACAAAAAACAAAACAAGAATATTGCAATTCCTTTTCATCCAAAGTAAGGAGTCCATGCAGAGGCTTTCTGTCCTCTGAGAATCATGTTTCTTCCAGATCTCCCCTCTGTGTCCCTCTATCCACGCCTCAGAACAGGGTCCAGTGTCAACTCCCTTTTCCAAGCTCTAGGATAGAGGAAGGTTCCCAGGAGGGGTAAACATGCAGGCAAACATTCTCTTTCATTAATTTATCAAATACTTATTAAGCACCCACTATGTGTCAGGCCTTATGATAGCCTCTGATGGTGCAACAGGAAAGAAAATAAAATACCTGCCCTCATGAAGCTCCCTTGCAGAATAACCCACATCAGAAAATGCCTAGAAGCTTCCACCTGACTCTCCTCCAGTTAAGGCTACCGGAAACAGAAATGAGGGATGCAGATATAGGTAGCTCACTCATAGGGCACTTGCCTAGTGTGTGCAAGGCCCTGGCTTTGATCCCCAGAACCACAAATAATAGTAATAATAATAACAATAATAATATATAACATTTTCACCTTTGAAAGCTATTAAAAAAAAAAACTATGCTTGAAGCCTGGCATGGTGGTGCATGTCTATAATCCCAGTACTTGGGAGACAGAGACAGGAGGATTGCAGGTTCCAGGCCAGCCTCAGTAATTTATCAAGGTCTCTGCAACTTAGTGAGACACTGTTTCAAAATAAAAAATAAAATAGGGCTGAGGGTGTAGCTCAGATGTAGAATGCCCCTGGGTTCATAATGGGTCAATCAACCCAATTGAAATGCTCAAGACTCATTCAGAAAAATAAATATTGGTATGTTTCTTTTAAAATCTACAATAAAACAATAATGCATTTATACTTTTAAAATAGGTGGTCAGGATTAGGACATTTAAAATTTATTCAAAATGAAAAGAAAAATTAATAGAAATAAATCACCCCAAATTAATTGAAAATTTAAAGTGGGACTTTTTTTTACTAGATAATACTGCATATTATAATTTTTGAGTTTTAAAGTGACAATATCTTTGTCATATAGAGCCAGAAAACACAGAGACGTGTCATACATCTTAACACCATTCCACTAGAGAGCTAAATATGTCTGCCTGCAGAAAAGGAAAAATTGAGACACAAGTCCTCAAGGTTTGGTTTATTATTATTTTCTTATTTTTCTTATTGTTATTTATTTTTAACTGACAAATAAAAATTACACATATTTATAGAGTGCAACATAATATTTTGAAGTGGCAATACATTGTGGAATGGCCTAAATCAAGTTAATTAGCATGTGCATTTCCTCATACACTTATTACTTATTTGTGGTGAGAACACTTAAAATCCATTCTCTTAACAATTCTCAAGAACATATACATTGTTCTTAACTCTGTTGCAAGCATGGCATTGTGCACTAGATCTATTGAACTTAGTTCTCCTAACTAAAAATTTGTTTCCTATAGGCAACATCCTATTTGAATCCCTTGCTCAACATCCTTGCTTAAGTGAATATTAGGAGGATAAAGACAATGAAAGTGTCCTAAGAAAAGAGACTGTACTAAATGACAAATAAAAAAATTGAAAGTAATTCAAAATTATTAAAATATGGATTTCAGAGTAAAAATGTAGTTTGTCAATAAATATAGTTCCCCCATGCATTAGATGAACTTCTAGTAGTTATTTCTAAGGTGATATATCTAACAGACATTTCCTGAAAATCCTTCCAATGCTTTATTCGTTTCCTCTTCTTTTCTCACTTCTTCCCTCCCCTCTTTCTTCCTCTCCCTCCAAACTTTCCATACAAATTTAAATCATCTACCAAATATGGAACTTTCATTAGATTCAAATCTGAGATAAATTCTCAGTTCACCAATTTGGAGTGGCTTGGAGGCTTTCTTTGGAAATTTACCTAACCTTCCCTCATATAGCTTTCCCCAGAATGGGATTTGTTAGATAAGGAGATCCCGAAAACTGAAAAAAAAATACTTATTTCTCTTTTCTATGAATCATAATTTAAATTTTAAAAGCTGACAGCTTGTCTCCACAGTTCCACAGTATGGTGTGATGGAAAAAGTACTGGACAAGCGTCCGTTAGAGATATTTCAGTGCTGTCGAAGCTTCTGTAGAGCCGCATCACACCAAAGGCACCACAGGACCTTCTTGGACATCAGTTTCCACTTCAAAATTAAGGGGTTGAATATGATGACTATTATTATGGCTTATGATTCTACAATTCTATTATTTTGATTCAATATATTACTTGGAAATGTATTTTTAGTAAGGCAAAAATGTGTGTGTGTGTGTATGTGTGTGTGAGAGAGAGAGAGAGAGAGAGAGAGAGAGAGAGAGAGAGGAGAGATATCCTATTATTTTAGTCATGGTAGTAGAAGATATTATATTGAGGATGACCAAACTCTGGATTGTCTATCATAGTTCAGTCTCTCTCTCACTCTTGCTCTTAAAATGTACTTTTATTGGTGCCTTGTAGACTCGCATCATAATGAAGTTCAGAGTGATAGGGACATACATGCACAGAGCAATTGGTGAGCTTTCCCTGGCTCCCACCCCACTCCCTCCCCTTCCCAGTACATGCTACTAAGATTGGCATTGATAGCTTCATATATGTACATAACATCAACAGAAGTGCTTCCTTCATTAATTCTCCCTACCCCCCAATGACCACCTTCCCTAGACCCCCTCCATCACTCCACTGGGGTTTCTCCTTTATCTGGAGTTCCTCTCGTATCCCAATTACTCAGTTTTGAACAATTTTAACAATGAATCCACCAGCCAAGTAAAGTCAGGCATGCCTTATTATAATAATAGAGAAAAGCAGCAATGATACATTTATAAATCAAGGAACTGACTTCATATACATAATTCACTATATGAAATTTTCATGTATTCTTTCTGGAAAATATTAGACATTTAATGCCATAGTTGGAATTATCTTCTCTGATGTTTTGCTATGCACAAAGGACAGGATCTTTATAACCAAAGTGCATTATATAAAAGAAATACATATTTAAGAAAGCTAAGTGATTTTCATTCAAGAAATCCATCACTATAGATGTGTTGGAGATTTTTGAATTATTTTTCTCCTTTTTTTTCTATATGTCAAACTAAGCCTAAAATTTTTCACTACTTTCATTATTTAATATTTTATTCATGTACCTCTCATAGTGCCTACCATAGTGTATAGTATATAATAAATATTAATAAAAAGTGGTTTCAAAGCCTTACATTCCTTTAATACATTATTTTTTCTTTGAAATACATGATTATTTTTTCTTTGAAATTTTTATATTTGAAATCAGACTTGTTAGTAAGAATATTCATCAATAATGTGCCAGATATTTTTCCTCAAAGTGATGGACTTAAACTGTTTTAACTTTGAGATAACACATATATGATAATATCTGATTTATTAAAGAAAGGAGAAAAGAAAATATTTATATTTTAGGTAGGAATTGGAGGAGAGGGATAAAGCAGTTTCATTCACCATAACAAAAATCAAAACAAGGAAACCTGAATGGCTACTAGAAATTTTAATGTATTCATTTCTGCCTGCTCAAAAACATTTTATAAAGTATAAATTAAACATTAATTTCTCAGTATAATAATGGTATATAGTTCAAATGAATAGCTGACATACATATAAAAGAAGTTAGTAATACGAGATTGATGCCCAGTATTACTACAAATACCAAGTGCTTGTGCATGTATATCACTATCACTATGAACTACATTATGATGTGAGACTATAATGCACCAATAAAAGTATGAAGAATTGTTCAACAATGCATAAGTAAAGGTAAATATTGTTGAAGTGAAACAATAGGAAAGAATAAAATAATTTAATTTCCAACTGATGTTATAGTCTAGCTAGAGAAACCAAGAGCAGAATACAGTAATGCAATGGCCAGATACAGAGTAAATACACAAAATAATTATAAATGAACAGTAACTTTCTCTTTTTTTAGTTCTTGTGGCATAAATCAGTGAACTTATTAATGACTACATAAAACAGGCTATTTATAGTAGAAATAATATTTGATTTTGTTAATTTAAATTTATGAGATTTTCAAGGTGACACAAACATACATGCACACATCATTTCCCTCCTCACTATGATGTATAATTACAATGCACCAAGAAAAGTATAAAAATAATAGTGAGGCATAGCATGCCCAAAGATAAATATATATATATATGTGTGTGTGTGCACATGTGTGCATATGTATGTGTGTTTCTCATAGGTTTGATAAAAATAAACAATTATAAGATTTTCTTTGGGCTTCTTAGGACTTGAAGAGAGTATCCAGACTGACCTTGTATTTAGAGTCTAGTAATTAACAATGGCTATATTTAATGTCTAAGCTTGATTAAGCTTTTTGATTCTTTGGGCTCTGAGGATTGTGTCTTACTATAGCAATTAATCAATCATTAGAAATATAACAAAAAATTAACAAAGCAACATAAAATGTAAATGGTTAAGGAATATATTAAAATGTTCTTTGGAAATTTAGGAAAAATTTTAAAGTAATTAGAAAAATATGATGGGTCTCAGATATAAAACTTGAATAAATCCAGTTTCTCATAGAAAATGTCAGTTCTTCCTAAAATTAACTTACAGATTCAGTGCAATTCCGGTCATAATCTGAATGTTTGATTTGGAAGCTAGCAAAATGATTTTATCGTTCATCAGGAAGAAAAATGTTTGAGACTAGCCAAGACTGAAAAACAGTCAACATATGCATAGGGAGCCTAGGGAAGAGAAGAGCAGGAAGAAGCCTGTGTCACCAGGTGTTGAGACATAGTCTAAAGCCACCAGAATTAAAGGGCCAGACACTGGCCTTAACAATAAAATCTTGTAATGAGGTAACATAAAATTAATGTATGAAAATATTCATTCATAATAGGTGAGAATGGAAGGATTATTTAGAATCTGATTCAGAGCTACTAAGTATTGAAACGAAGATCAAAAAGGAATTTAGAGAGATCTAACTCATTAATTGTAGCAAAATAAATTTTAGATAACTTACTAAGTTGCATGTACAAAAGGAAAAAAAAAGAACTAGAATGCAATAGAATCAATAGGAATGCATATTGATTCTTGGGAATAGGAGTAACTTCATAAATATAAGTGTAGAACCAACAGAAAAGAAAATGATAGATTTGACTCCATAAGAAAAATGAAAACTTCTCAATGTTCAAATGCAGAAAACCTAAAATTAGACAAGCTGATAGGAAGAGAGAGGACTTACAAATAAATGTTTTAAATTAATTACTTAAAAATTTTTATAGGTTATATGTTTTAAATTTATAGGAAAATACAGACCATATCACCCATTTACTCATCACTCACTTTTAAAATATGGCCACATTTTGCTTTATTTGTTTCAGATTTTCTTTTTGCCGATAGTGTGAAAGAAAAAGTTAATGATCAGGTAAAACAGCACTTACTACTTCTGCTTCGCTAGAGCAGTCATTATCCTGGCTAGCATGCCATCATTCCTATAAAAGCTTTTGTGTGTTTCTCAATAGGTATACATAATCAAAACTAATATGTTTAGTTTAATGTTTCAGTTAATGTAAATGTTAAAATATTATATCTCATATTTGTAACTTTGTTCTTTTCAAAAATGCTGTTTTTTGAGTTATTGATATTGACACATGTTGGTGTAATTCAGTCATTTGAATTATTGTACAACAGTATATTGTATTAATACAAAATGTTTACCCATTTCTCTACCAAGGAAAAATTAGGATTTGTTCACTTTCTTGCCATTACCAACAGCGGTGCCATAAATAACATCTGTCGATTTTCACTCTGTGCAGAAGTGAAATTAATGACAGGAGATGTGAAATTTCAGCTTCACTATGTAGTGACAACTTGTTTTCCAAATAGTTATAAAAATTCTACTCCACCAGCAATGTCCAAGGATCTACTTCTGCACATTATTGTCAATTCTTAGTGATTAATTTTAACCACTTTATTGCATTAAGGTTTAAGTACACGGCCTATGTGATATCCACTTATTTTTTGTATTTACAAAATGAAATATTGAGGAGACTTGATGAAACAATCAGTTCAAATAACCCTATGTACAGCTGCGAAGCTGTCAATGCCAATCTCAGTATTATGAATAGAGACAAGGGGGGGAAGGGCAGGGTCCAGAGGTGCTGCATGCACGTGCTTCTACCACACTGAGCTTGAATATGATGTATGGTTATAATGCAACAAGAAAAGTATATAAAGAAAATAAAATACTGTAAATAATATTGCTTTGGGCCTATAAGGTGGTAAATTATTCTGTGATTGTTTCCTCTGGTTAAATAAACTGAACATTCAATAATTTTTTCGAAGATGTTCATATATGTCCATTAGATTAGGCTTGTTAATTGTGTTATGCAAATTATGTTCAGTTATTACTTTTCCTGTGCCACAATTATCTATTTTTGAGAGAGGTGTGTTAAAATCTCTGATGTAATATTTTTCAATTCTCCTTTATAATTATGCCAATTTTGATTTTCTATATTTGAGGCTGTATTGTGAGCTCCCTATAAGCTCAGTATTGTTTTATCTTTTTGATGAATTGCTCTATTTCTCAATGACCTACTTTATTCCCATTAAGAAAATTTGCCTTACTTTTTGGTTTTGTGCATAAAACCATATTCTGCTTTGTTTTGGTCAGTGTTTGCCTTATGCATCTTTTCATCTCTTTTTACTTTTAGCCTTTCTAGTCATCATTATTATTATTTTATATTTTACTAACAATGGAGAGCTTGATATATGCACACAAATAATTTGTCTGTCTATATTTTAACTAGTAAGTTTTATTCTGCTTACACTAATGTGATTGCTGATATTTATATTTATATCTATCATCTTATGTTTTGATTATTTACAATATTCTTCCTATACTTCTTTTTCATTTATTTTCCTGAAATTTCTTGAATCGATATTTCTTTAATCCTTTTCCTCTTTTTAACTGGTATGAAATTCTACATACGATTTCTATTTTAGTTTCAGTCATTACACTTAAATTTTTAACACATATTTAATATGGGTACAGATAAAGTTAATCCATGGAACTCCCTATAACACAAGTCTACCTCACTCCCATCTCTCATGTCACTATTGTGCATAATTTAGATGTACCTGTTTTTGACCACTCAAATTATTATTGTTATTGTAATTGATTTTTGCAGTCAATACCAATTTAGATTCATCTAAGTGTTTATCAGTTTCTTCCTCTACACTGCCTCTTGACTGTCACTCCTTACTGGGTTCAACTTCTTTTTTAATGAAGAATGCACTTTATTAATCTTCCAGTAGGTCCTGTGGTATTTTGTCTGTGCTTCCCTAAAACATCATTTTGAATCCACTGTTAAAGGATAGTTTATATAGGTTTAGGCCTCTATGCTGATAGCTTTCTTCCACTTTCATACTTCAAAGTTGTAATTCCACTCTTTTTGTTTTAATTGTTGATGTTGAATGTCTATTTTTATTCCAATTGTTGGGTCTTTATAATTCATTTGCATTTTTCTGATTTTTATTAAAGTTTTGCTTTTTCTTTTGCATTATCTATTCTGCTGTGATATGTCTAGGTATGGATTATCATTTTATTTTTATTTTTCCTGGATATTGTGCATGTTAGGTTTAGTGATATATGACATTTTTAGATTCTGGAAAATTCTGAACCATTCTTTTACTTCTTTCTAGAATTCTTCTCAATGCATGTTGAAAGTTCTTCTGTCCATCTTTCTGTGTTGTGTCATGGTATAGTTCCCTGATTTCTTTTTCAGTTCACTTATTCTTTCATTCTTGGAGATGTATAATCTGCTTTTTAAATCATCCATGGAGATTTTATTTACATAATATGTTTTTCTATTTTTTGAATGTGTATGGGTAACTTTTCAATACTGCATTTATTTCTTTTTAAATCACTCTTATCCTTTTCTTTTTATTTTATATAAATGATTTCAGCATATTAATAATTTTAAATGCCTTAGTTTTGTAGGTGTTAATTCTTATTTGTCTAAATCTTATTCATGGTGGATTGTTTCATCTTGTGGTTTGTCATTTTTTATATTAGCTTATGGTGTGCAAAATTATGTTGTTACACTGGGAATTCCATGCATCTTGATTTTTGGAGTGTCTCTTCACAGATCTTTGCATTTGATTCTAACAGAAACCAGAGATGTATCAATGACCAAAGTTCATTTACCATGTTTCTTAAAATACATGAATGGTGTACAACTGGACTCCAACTTAATTGGAGGCACAGGTTTTAGATTTTTTGCATTCTCAGAGAAGGTATTTTGTGCCACCTACAGTTAACACAATGCCTAGGTGAAGGACAGCCTTTCACAACCAGCCTTTCCATGGCAGTTAGAACTGAGCTGGGTGGAAATAATGCATCCTGGGCACCATCAGCATCACATGGGACCTGCTGTAGCATCAGCTGGCAGGACCACTGCTTTGCTTCTCTTTGTTTCTAGGGTATGTGATGGGGTTTCCTCTTCTCACATGCTTTATAGGTTCAGACATGCTTATTATTTATTCATTTATTTTATCTTGAATATAAAGTTGGAAGGTTTTCAAACTGCTGTAGTCAAGCATCATACAAAACTAGAAGTCAGGGACCACATAAATTAAATAAAGGAACAGGTAATGGGCATTAATAGTAACTCATGAAGGAACAGTATACATGGCTATCAAAAATAAAAATATTCAATCTCATTATTAACCAAATACAATAAACTTAAAATGCAATTTGCTCATTCATTGAAAATGGAAAGACCAAAATGAACTCGGGCACGCTTATTTAATGCACAATTTCTGAAGAAAATTAAATTATGTATATGTATATGTTTATTATATATATCCATATATACATAGAATGCTTAATATATATACATATAGGATTATTAAAACATAAATATGTTTATAAACAACTGTTTGGGTCTAGGGATTTTTTCCTAAGGAAATAATCAGATTTGTGTATAAAATTTTCATTGGAATCTTATGATAGCATTAAAAAATCCTTAAATATTCAATTAGGAAGAATTGGTCAAATAAGTAAATTATAGTACATCTAAATAATGGAGCAATGAGCAGCTAGCTATTAAAATGAAATTATAGAATAATAAGTATTGGCATGGAAAATACTAATGGCAGAGGGTTAAGCAGAGAAAAAAAGCAGGATCTAAGCAGCATGTACATAGATATGTAAAAATGTGTATAGATACAACTTTATTTAGTAAAAAAGACTAAAAATTTATACACAAAAGTACTAACAATATGAATTTCTTAAAATGGATATGTAAGTTTTTTAGTGAGAATACAGAATAGAAAATGCTATTTTTAAGGCACATATTCAGTTGTTCCACTAAACTCATGTGAAGCTACAAAAACTTCTTGTAACTCTCTACTAATATTCATGTTACATCCCTGACCCTGATTCATGTTACAACCCTGGTGGGAAGCAAACATGGCTTTACTTATTGATGATCCCAACCAAAGACCTTAATAAATGTTCAATGAGAGTATATATAACAATGAATAAATAAATTAATGTGTACACAGATTTTAAAAATGATGTTACAGTCAAATCTCTATAGGATGGTGACAGTTGAAAAGGCAAAATGAAATATATGATTGTATTAAAATGCACTACCATGGTAAAATTCTAAAAAATAAATCAAATATTTCAAAGATTCATCTTTTCAAAGAAATAGTAGTTTGGTATGCCATGGCCAATTATATGTTTAAGGTTTCTATTTAATAGATTATTAATAAAACCAGTTTGAAATAAAATATGTAGACTTAGTCTAAGAAGAATCTGAATTTATCAGCAATATCTTCCTAAGTCATCTCCTTACAATCTATTTCAACCAAAGAATTTAGCTGGATTGCTTTTGCTAATGGCTCTTGAGTTTCTGCTTTCTGAAACAACTCATAGAGAGGAAAGAGTCGGAGCATTTTCAGTGCATTCAATACTGCACTTCCTTTCCTAGCCTTGCTGAGCTCCATCATATAAGTGGGTATCAAAAGGAGCTCTAAATGCTGTCTGCTAAAGTGCTGACTCCATATATAAATATAGCCATAAAACAGCCCAGAAAAAGCTAAAACAAGATGGAAAAGTCCTTAAGAAGCAAATTGTACACTGCATGTGTGACCCTGGAAAGCTTACATACACCTAAAGGAAGTGGCTGGCTATTTCAGAATGCCATCCCCGTCTAGACACTGGCCAAATTATGTCGATGTAGGCTTGGTACAAGATTACCTTCATGTCTTAAAAATTAAATCATTACTAAACAATTCAGCACTTATCCAATCGTAAAGGGTAAGCTTTGGAAATTAAAAGACCAAGTGACCTTGAAGAAAGTACAGAATTTTACTAGGGTTTTGCATTAAGATACCCCAATACTCTTTTAAGTATCCTAGGGAACAAATCCAAAATTCAGCCCAACGTGTTACAATAATATAAAGAGAATTATACTTTCAGAATCTGGTGTGAAATTCTGTTGTCTGAAATGGTGTATATTTTTAATCAGTCCAAAATCTCTGATTTGGGGATTTAATAACAGTGATTGCTGTTAATTTCTTCAGATTAGTTCTCATTATAAAAAATCATATTTCCATATGAGTTTTTCTTCCCTTCATAAAATCTTATCCCAAGACAGCTCAAATCCTTCTGAGAACACGAACAGTCAAACCTGGGCTCATAATGCAGAGATAAAACACTCTTTATAGCAGCATTCATTAAAGTACTAGGCAGAGTACAAAAAGCAGCTACAGGGAGCTTTCCCCTAAAAGCTTTTAATATAACTCTTTCCAAGACCCATTAAATCGGCCCAGCACTAAAGCCTCTGGCCACCCCCATATATTGATCCCTATCACTATGGAGCCCCCTACTCTGTCCGACAAAAGTCTGAGGTAGTTTATCTCTGATGAATAGTCCACAGAAAAGTCACTCATACAAAAAGCAGCAAGTCAAAATTCAAATTCCCAAGCGAGACAATTGTCAAGTGTTGTCTGTATGTTTCTGAAAAGTCCCTACAAATATAAATGGTTGGCAAAACTCTTTCCCTTCCTTTGCATTTGAATTACCCAAGCAGGCCCTACTAACAGCTGACATTTATTGAACGCATACTATGTGGCTGCACCAGGATAAGTGTTTGAAGCATGTTTAAAATTTAATCCTTATGAGAGCACACTGCTGTATTTATCTCCATTTTGCAGATGTGAGAAATGAGGCTCACACAGTTTAAGTAATATTCCAGAATCTCAAAGCTAGGAGGTGGTAGGACCACTGTTTGAAAAAGCCTTATAGTGATTCTTCCTATTCAATGAACTCGTATTTTATTTTGCGTTGTGTTACCATGTGCAAGTACCAGGACCTGTGGCATACCTGGTGTAGCAGTGCACACAATGGACACAATGCCTGTTTTCATGGGGCTTCCAGCTCAAGGGTAGCACAACTCTCTATGAGTAAATGAAAAATTAATAGCAAATTGTGATACTTGCTATGAAGAACAAAGGACAGAATATTATTCTTATTGCAGCATTAATACCTCTGCAGATTCTTTTGTTTCACATTTATTTGACACATTTAGATTATTCTTTCAGTAAGATATATCCATAAAAAGATGTTTGTTATTTTCTTTCTAATCAAAAAGATGACTCAGAGTATTCTTAATTTGGATGAGCAGAAGTTCTTTGAATTGATTATCTTTTATCCATCAGATGACCATAAATTCTGAATAAACAGTCCCAAGTGTTCCCATTTCAGTGTTCTCTCTAGCTTGGCAGTTTGTGTTCTTGAAATTATAAACAGTTCAGACAATAAATCGATGTAACCAATCCACTTGTATAATATTTAGAACTGTTTTAAATGTTTTAGAGAAAATAGTAGTGAGGTGAAACAATGGTTGTGTTTATAATCTTATATATGTAATTTTGTTTGATCGTCAGCACACCTCACTGAGCTAACAACTGCTATACTCGAAGATAAGTGTCTTGAAGGCATTGCATACTATGTACATATTTTGACTTTTTAAATATCTATCAAATATATCCTCCTTGTTAGTAGGCTTTTTGTTGCTGTGACAAAATATCTAACAGAAATAACTAGGAGGAGGAAAGTTTTATTTTGGTTTATAGTTTCAGAAGTTCAATCCATGGTTAGTTGGCACCAAGTGGAAACATCATGGTGGAGGAAAGTTGCTCAACTCATGGCAGCTGGGAAGCAGAGAGAGACACACAGGAAGGGGCCAGGGATAGAGATTGTTCCCAAGGCCATGCCCGTAGCGTCTAGTTCCTCCAGCCAGACCCTACCTCCTTATTGTTTCCACCACCTCTCAGTAAATCCATTCAAATTGTAAATCCATCAGATGGATTAATCCACATTTGAAGTTACATCCTTCAGGATCCAATGCTGCCTAAAAGCCCCACCTCTGGACATTGCTGCATTAAGAATCGTAAAACCATCAGCATCAGTCCATACGATGAAAGTCACATTATGATTTCTGTGTACAAGAACAAATAGAATGTGAATAAACAGGTGAGAATGCATCTCTCAAGTCTTTCCATGTTGTAGAAGTCACAATCTTCCTCAAGGAAAACTTGTGCCTTAGTGACATGTGACCATCCCACAAGGGCAGGGCGGCAAGTGACTGCACCAATGCCACTCCACATATTGACTATCAGTAACTTAATATTTAACTTAATTTTTAAATAAAAATACATGTATTTTTATTTAATTTTCCCCATAGATAATTTAGTACAACCCATGAGTTATACAACCCACTTTGGAGCCCCCCTTGTGTGTTTGTTTATTCCTCTAGACTGAAGAGTCCTTGGAGATCTAAAGTTATATGATTCTTGTGCTTCCAGTGTTTTGAGTACCCAGCATTTTATCTGGATAAAACCTAGGAGGTCATCATTGTTTGCAGATTGACTAACTGCGTTCAGGAGCCAGTTAACCATGGAGCAAATTCAGAGAACCCAGAACTTATAGAATGTTTGTAGTAGTGGGACCCACATAAGCAAGGAGAATATACTGCAAGAACCAACATTTTCCTGACATTTCTAAGCATAACAAAATCTCATTATTACTAGGGCTAGGATGTAAATCTGAAATGCAGATGTTTCTCTTAAGCAATCAGCATTTGGGTGTTTGCTTATTTTAAATTAACCATCCCATAAAAGATGTTATTCCAGAACAGCAAGTCCCAGGAAAGTGGACTGCAATCAAAGCCAAGGTCAAGTTCACGCTCATTAGCTCTAACTTCACTATGTTAATAGTACTATGATGACAGTGGACCACGTCCGTAATCGCAGTACTTGGGAGGCTGAGGCAGGAGGATCACAGGTTTGAGGACAGCCTCAGCAACCTAGAGAGACCCTGTTTCAAAATAAAAAATAAAAAGGGTTGGGGTGTATTTCAGAGGTAG
>PVJS01049547.1:0-14634 GCA_004027185.1 Glis glis | reverse complement strand
CATGCATGCACACATTGCTCATTTAGCCCTCCCTCCAATCCCACCCTATTCCCTCCCCCTTCCCTCCCTTTCATGCTCCGGATAGTGATTGAGTCTTACAGGTTTGTGTATGTACATCATGTGCCATAGTGTGTTTCCCTCCACTCCCCTCCCAACTCCCTCAGTTAGGTCACCTTCTTTGTCCATCTAAAGATTTCTTCTTCTTCCCTTCTAAGTTCCATTCTATCTAGCTCCCACAGATTAGGGGGGACATCTGACATTTTACTCTTAGTGACTTACTTAATGTTAACTTTCAAGTCATAACTAAATGTTGATCAGTACTTGGGAAGCTGGGACAGGAGGATCACAGGTTCAAGGACAGCATCGGCAACTTAGTGAGACTCTCAGCAATTTAGCAAGACCCCATTTCAAAACAAAATATATAAAAGTTGGGTTCATACAAAAATATGTTGAGTAAGTCATGACTAGAGTATCATGCTACACATGTTTCTTAAAGTTCACAAAAATTCATTAATCTAAAATATCTTCTGTGCATGATCATGCAAAAAAGTTTTCAGTCAATTTAATTGTATACCTATCCAATGCACGTTTCTCCATTTTGTCAACAATAATCTTATTATGTAATTTTAAAAAAATGTTGTCGGTGGGTAGAGCAAAATAGTGTGGCTCAGTAAGAGCATCCTCCACAGAGTCACTAATTTAGACAGCTGTTCATGCAGAAACTACCTTCACCTAAAAGGAGTCCAGGTGAGGGAACAAAGTGCCTGTTTTTAGCATAAAAATAAAACAAGATGCACTGAAGAATGCAATGACTGCCAGAGTCAGCTTTCCCTAACTCTAGGTAGCAGAGTTTGGAGAGAATGGTCTCCCGCATGGGGGAGGGAAAGCACATTAAGTCCAGACCTTAGACTTGAAGCCTCCTAACAGGTCTAGCAAGGTGAAAGCCAGTGTGTTTCAGGTTCCCACTGTAGCCCTTGCCCCAAAACCAGTGCACACAGACTGAGCTTCTCATCACTCCTTAGCCAAGGAACCAAGGCTCTGCCTCAAACACAACTCCCCCAGCTTCAGGCAGGTAGGAAGGAGCAAGATTCCAACCACTGGGGAGCCAGGCATGAGAAAGAGCCCAAGATTCTGCCCTGGAGCTCAGTGCTGAGCTCACTGCAGTGAGACTCAACACCCAATAAAGCTAAAGACATCTCTTCCCCAGCCAGTGCTTGCAGATGGAGGATCTAGACCTTATCTGGCAGCAGGTAGAGACCTGAGCTCTGCTAGGATGGTTTTTGGATTTGTGTTTTGACTGGCATCATCATCATCCATGTGTGGGCTTAACACAGATCCCCAAGATCATATAAGTCCCTGTGACTGTGAAACTCAGGTGTGACACAACTGAGTGTCCACCTGGGGAGTCGAAGGACAGCCTCAGAGACATTTCTCCTATCCTATGCAGACAGCTGTGCACAAGACTCCAGCTACTGGGGAGTAGATCAGGAAAGTGAGCAAAGAACTGTAACTTAGATGCACCAGTTCAGAGTTGGTTAAAATTTAACAAGGGGCAAATCCTAAATGTCCCTGTCATAGGCCAGTGCCTACAGATGGAGCCTCTGGGCCCACTCTGGTGCTGGGTAGAGACCCCCAGCCCCATTATTGAACATTTGTTCCAGCCAGAATCAATGTGACTAGCCGCAGGGAATCTAAATTCATATAATCGTTATTGAAAATTGTATGGAGCCTCCTCAAGAAACTAAAAAAAAATCTGCCATGTGTGCCAGCAATTCCACTTCTGGGTATGTATTCGAAAGAATTGAATTCACTATGTCAAAAGGATCTGCACTCTCATGTTCATTGCAGCACCATTCAAAATAGCTTAGATATGAAATCAACCAGGCACCCACCAGTGGGTGGATGACTAAATAAAATATAATATATACACATGATTGAATCCTATTCAGCTTAAAAAAAAAGAAAATCCTGTGGCATATAACAACATGCATAAATCTGGGGAAAATTTTG
This sequence comes from Glis glis, assembly GCA_004027185.1. NCBI lineage: Eukaryota > Metazoa > Chordata > Mammalia > Rodentia > Gliridae > Glis > Glis glis. The sequence goes on along the minus strand of PVJS01049547.1, from coordinate 12,624 downwards.
CTAATGAAATAAGCCAGGGATAGAAAGACACGATGAAGACATGATATGACTTAGAAAAATTACAATATATATAACATATATTAAAGTATAATATAATATAACTATATTAAAGACAAAGGCATGATGTGACATATTAAAACCTTATTCATGTGTTTGGAACTCATAAAAGTGGATATTAGATTGTTATTTATGAAGGACTGGGTTTAGTTGGGTAGAGAAATGGGTATATGTGCAAAAAAGCAGCTTTCTAGAGACAACATAACTTGCCCTAATTTCCAGAGTATGTGAGAGAAAGCCAGTGCTCTTCGGTATAATCTGTATCTGGACATTGTGGTTCAGGCTTGCTCTCACTGTTCCCTTAACTTGGCTAGGTTTTTTGGAACAGAAAGGGAGCATTCAGCAACATATTATTTTACTGTCCCACTCTTTTGTAAGGATGATACACCATTGTAGTTATTTTAGGCTATACTGTGAGTATTAGACTTGCTCTTTTTCAAAACAACTAATTGCGTCCCTCAATTTTTTCTTTTTTTCTTTTTTTGGTAAAAACATCTTCCCGTGAGCATTTTCATTCTAAAATTTTCTCATATACTTAGGCCCACTAATCTGTCTGCCTAATAATATGCCATAATTCTACTACTTTGACCATTGAGTTTTTATAGTAATTTAAATCTTAAATAAAATGTAATCTCCAGTTGCATACTTCAACAATTTGGCAGAAGCTGGATTGCATATGGGTGTTGTAGAGACACAAGCTATCTTTACTGAACATAGGAACCCTGAAGCTTTAGAATGTCTCTTTCCTTTCTTGATATTTTTCATTCTCATCATGGGAGAAAAATCACAAAGAGAGAAAGGTGGTGAATTATTGGGACTAATAATACAATTTAACAGTTATTGGTCTCCATATTTCATCAGCTTTCTCTCATTGGCCCATTCCTACAGAGATCCTGCATGGTGTCCTTCCCTTTGGGATAATTACACAAAATGCCTGTTGATACCGAACTTAGCTAGAACTTGCATTGGTCAATAGGTATATCATGTTTAAGTAGAAAAATTACTTGCCAGCACTTGCTTCTTCAATTGTTCTTTTACCTCATTTTTGAGAATTAAAATGTCTCCAAAGAAGATTTGTCCTTTTAGGTAGGAATCAGTAGTAAAATAAGGTATAATAATTCAGGTTAATTAAAGCAAAACAAAATAAAAATGTCTAATGTTGTTGCAGATCATCAATATTTGGAAAGGAGAAAGCCTCCATCTTCCTGCTGGTGGGGAAAGAAGATTAAATGAAGAAGATATAAAAATAATATAATGTTAAAAATGGTTAAATGTGGCCAGGCATGGTGGCACACACTTGTAATCCCAGTACTTGGGAGGCTGAGACCAGAGGATCTGGGTTTGCGGCCAGCCTCAGCTACTTAGTGAGGTCCTCCGCAACTTAGTGAGACCCTGTTTCAAAATAAAGAATAAAAAATAGGGCTGGGGGTGTAGCTCAGAGGTAAAATTCCCCTGGGTTCCATCCCCAGTACCAAAAAAAAAAAGGTTAAATGTGAAGCTGGGCATGGTGGCACATGCCTGTAATCCTAATACTTGGGAGGCTGAGCCAGGAGGATCTCAGGTTCGAGGCCAGCCTCAACAACTTATCAAGACTCTCAGAAACTTAGTGAGAACCTTTATCAAAATAAAAAATAAAATAAAATAAAATAGGGCTAGGGGTACAGCTCAGAAGTAGGTAACCCTTGGGTTCAATCCCCAGTACCAAAAAGAAAAAAATATTTCATAGATGATATAGAATTTTCATTTTATTCTTTCTTTTTAAAAAATTTTGCCGGGCGTGGTGGCGCACGCTTGTAATCCCAGTACTTTGGGAGGCGGAGACCGGAGGATCCGGGTTCGTGGCCAGCCTCAGCTCTCGCTCTGTCTCTGTCTCTGTCTCTCTCTCTCCCTCCTTAGTGAGGCCCTCCGCAACCTCGTGAGACCCGGTTTCAAAATAAAGCATAAAAAATAGGGCCGGGGGCGTAGCGCGGAGGTAGAACGCCTCTGCGTTCAATCCCCGGTACCACAAAAAAAAAAAAAAAATTTTGTTGCAAAACCATTTTTATTTTTAATATACTTTTATTGGTGCCTTGTAGTCTCACATCATAATGTGATTCAGAATGGTAGGGACATACATGTGCACGGTACTTGGTGAACTCACCACTGGCTCCCTTCCTACTCCCTCCCATTCCCCCAAACATGGTATTGAGATTGGCATTGATAATTTCATACATGTACACCATGTCAATAGAAGTGTTTCCTTCACTAATTCTCCTTTCCCCATCACCACCCTCCCCTAGACCACCTCCATCGCTCCACTGGGGTTTCTCTTCCTTTATCTAAAGTCCCTCTTGTATCCCGATTACTCCCTAGCTTCCACAGATGAGAGAAAACATATGACCCTACACTTTCTGTGTTATCCTTTCTATTGATTGAAAAATACATTAAAATCAGTGTGGAAGGTTTCAAAAATCCAGTATGTACATTTCCTCTACTATATTCAAATGCTCCCAAAGTCACATTAACACATGGCTTGAGATTGGTTGTCCAATATATTCCATCACACTTTGAACTATAACATGCAGATTTGTATTAAAATGTATTAGAATATTCTCATTTTTGTTTCACTAAAATACTTGTAAAGAGGTTATAGACCAGTATGTTTTTACATTGGTCTGTGTGCCAATGTTTTGCATCATGTAGAACATATTTTGGTTTTATAGTATTTGGAGTAGTTTTATTATAGCTGAATAACTGTGCCTTTTATGGTTCTTTTAATACTGATGGATATAAAATACCTAATATATTTTAGCATATTTATTGATTCAATGGAACACTACTAAAATTGTTTTAATTTTCTTTTTCTATAACTTTAAATAACAAACAAATTATATCTCAAACTATTTAATGTGATAAATTCTCTAACAGAAAGCATAATAGTTTAATCAACAACAGGAATATTTCAAAGTGTGTTTTTCCTGCAGTTTCCAAAATTTCCCTCTTGCAATTCTAGGGAGATTACAGGTAGTATTTGAACACCTTCGATATACTTCTTTACTCAAATGGCTCCATACAGAATTAAATATGATGTAGAAACACATTGTAAACAACAAATAACCCCATTCACTCAGTCAAAAAAGAGAATCTAAAAAACAAAATTCATCATTATATTTCAAATATAAAATATAAAAATACAGATTGCAAGATGTATAGTCAGAAGAAAAAATTAAACTGTGTGCATTATGATGAAATAAAGCAACAGGGTAGATAAAAAGAGTGAGGGCTTTATTTTCTTCTTCTATTATAATTAGTGAGCTTAAAAATATACTCTGATATAGGTCAGTGTGTATTTTTGGAAGATATATAGCTGGAATTGAAAATTATATTTCAATTATAGTAATCCACGAAGCAACCTAATTTTTGCCAAATAGCCCATTTAGGGTTATTGACTTATTTAATGCATTATGTTAAAAAATGTTCTGTCCTTCTGCATGCTGCAAAAGGAAAGGCTGTTGTTTGTCTGAACAAAGGATGCTGTTTTTCCTGATCCATAAAAACTGAGGGATAATAAATGTGTGCTTTGTAAGCTTTTATAATTTGTTATACAGAAATAGATAGCACAATGCCAAAAACTTTATAAAAATGAAGAAACTAACATTTGCATATGAAAATGCAGTTGCAAATGCTGCATACTGCAATAGAATAAAGAGTTAAAACATAGAAATTTAGGAAACTTTCATCTTTATCCTAATTTTTCCATTTCAAAACATGGAAAGTCACCTAATTTCTAAATCTCAATTTCCTACATTGTAAAATGTGTGTTTAAGCACATATTCTATTGGATTAAGAGGATTATTGTAAAAATCAAAGTAAATTTAGTAAATACTGTAAAACAATGTATATTATTGAGAAGATTTTATGATTATATATAATTTATTTTATGATTTATATGATTTTCATATCTAGATTTTCAGAATTTAATACCGTTATAATACTGTGGTTATACAGAATAAGACTTTGGTTCATTCTTTTTTTGTGTGTGTGCTAAGTATTGAAGCCAGGGGCATTTGGTCTCTGAGCTACACCCCTAGCCCTATTGGAAACAGGGTCTCACTAGGTTGCTGATGAGAGCCTCGCAAAGTTGCTGAGGCTGACTTCGAACCTGCGATCCTTCTGTCTCAGCCTCCCAAGTATTGGGATTACAGGTGTGCACCACAGCGTCTGTTCATTCACTCATTTTTAGCATCTGTGGGGGATCTCTAGTGAACAATTTTTCATTTTGTAATATTATTTTATTTTGCTGAGTACTGAATTCTCTTTGGTGTCACTGATGTGAATTCTGAGATTAGTAATAAAAATATTTTGAACTGCTACAGTTTCCATGTTCATATTAATTTACTTCTGGAGCTAATGTTTCAGATATGTGCTGCAGACTATATCCAGAGGTGCAATATATTTCTGGTCTTATGGGTAAAGAGGCCTCTTTTGCTATGAAGAAAGCTTGAAAATAAAACTTCAGGCAAGTATTAAGAAGGCAGGTTTTAACAAGCTATTTAAAAAAAGGAAACTACGGAAGGCACGTTGATTAATGGAATAAAATCAATCATTTCATCTTTTAATATTTTATAATTAAAATGAGAATACTGAGACTCCTGTCTCAGCAATTAGATGAAAGAAGAATTCAGTTGTCTAATATCTTTCTTAAAGACATGGAGGAACTCTAGAAGCTAACCAGTAAGTCACCCTTTTCTCTGCCATTATACTCTGTATTGCAGCTGTTACTGATGAGCGCAAATGCTATTATAACTGGCTGCTGTTTTAGGCTCTGCTATGTGCATCATAGAACAGAGGTAGGCACGGTTTCAGACGAATCTAGTCTTACCACTTATATACTGTAAACTTTTTTCTCTCATGTTCTTCTGTATTCTGGTTTCCTTTTCAACACCAGAGGGACAAGAATTTAATTATATTTAATAGCTCAAGTTTTTCATAAACTTTTACTGATCTGCTCCTAATGTCATTATGTCTCTTAAAAATGGCAATGCCATTTATATAGTGCTTGCATTATGCCTATTCACATTACCATTGGGTTACTTTATCTCCTTTTATTAGCAATGAGGAGATTGAGGTCCAAATCTAACATGAGCCCATTCTTAGGAAGAAAATATTCACAGAATAGTGTACGTAAGCATAGATGTCTGTTTTGCGTGAATTGAGGAATGTTTTGTCTCTTTGATCATAGCAGTACACACAGCTCTTCTTTGCAAATATGCAATGGCTCGCCTTTTCATTGAGACAAGACTAATTTGTGGAGCATGACATCTGAGCTCTCCATCAGAAAGTTTTCATTGGAGGAGCACTGGACAGGTTATGCTAGATGACAGCTCGCCGTTATCTCAGAGTGGTTTCTGGAAATACTGTTCATCTCTGATACTCCAGACTCAATGGGCATGAATAGATTCTAGTAAATTGCAGAGTTGTCTCCTTTTAGGGACTCTTACCATCTCAGAAATATATCCTCTGTAAGGTAGAGTGGTGTATCTTGTCACAAACAAACCTCAAGTGGTATGTCTAAGAGCTGAGGACCTGAGTGGAGCTGACAGGAGATCAGAAGCCATTGAAGCAGGCCTTTATGAGAATAAAATGATTAAATTTACTGAAAGGGTATCATGGAGGAGAGGGAAATGTGAGTGAGTTTATTCAAGTATAAGAAAGGAAAATCCTGAAGAGACTCGTCATTAGTTTGGGGTTATATGAAAAAGGTCTCATACAGTAGCAGTGAATAGTTTTTCCTCTCTATTCACTGAATACAGGACAAGAGGGAATACGTTTAAATTGCAGAAAAGTAAGTACTTCCTGGCTGTGAGCGCCCTAAACCAGTAGAATGTGCTGTCAGGGGAGGTTATATTGTCTCCTTCTCTGAAGATGTTTGAAAAAAATCATCCTCTAATAATTTAGATACTATCGTAGTCTTAAAAGCAGGGAAGAATCTTATGATAACTTCTGACCCTTTTCAATCCAGTCCCAAGAGTGAATTATGTGAATGGATACGATTCAAAAGAGTACTTTTTCAAAGTAAGGAGATACACTTTTTTTTTTAATTCAAGAAAGTTCACATATTTGAAAATTCTAAAGAAAATATTTTTATTTGATTTTCTTTGCCAAATTGAAGTAAAGGATTTCATGAAGGAAAAAAAAGGTCAGAGAACCTTGCTATAAAAACCACTGTTATGGAGGGTCATATGGTAAAATGCCATTTCTAAGTAGATAATTGAATACATTCATAGTCATTGATATCATTGTGACTTTTGATACAGAGCTAGTCATATCTCATATTATAGGGCATAAAATAATTTTATTTTTATTTACATTCTAGCATTTGTTACTTGACATCTGTGAATTTTACTTCTTATTTGTGTTTTTGTCTTTTCTATAGCAGCACATTTTGGCCTTTGATACTGAATGTGCCTCACAGATACTGTGCTGATCAAAGAGGTAGTATTTATATATTCATTATCAAAATCCAGCTGGAAGTCAGAAAAGTAATCATTTTACCCTTAAGAAAAGTGAAATCATATTTGGGAAATAAATGTTATGCTTGTATAAAACATATTTTAAAATATAATATAGTAATGATTCACATGAAAAAATAAATGAACAGCTTTTTTGGGAAGATAATCAGAAATTGTGCTGGCATAGTGTTGAAATCATGAAATTAGCCTGTCCATGTTGCTGATCAGGAGAAATCAGCTTGTTTCTTAGTTTGAAGGAGTATTTCTAGTACACATAGCAAAGAAGAGGTCTCAGGAAAATACATCATATAGAGGAAATCAAGGCAATGTTTCAAAGTCTTATTTTGGATGACTAGAGAAATACGAATCATAAAATAAAACAAGGTAGGATTGAAACAAATATAAAAAGCATGTAGGAAATGAGAATAAGTATATGTATTATTTTTACTCCAGAAAAATTCAAAGCTACAGTCAAGATAACAGAGAATAAAATTCAATTATTTTATGTCCCTCTGAATCAGAGGCTCGAATAAAATTATTTCGTAATGCCTCCTCTCAACTCTGTCATATTTGGGGGTGGGGGGCAATGGGAATTGAACCCAGGGGCATTCTACCTCCAAGCTATTCCCCCCCTTGAGTCCTTTTCATTTTTTATTTTGAAACAGGGTCTCCCTAGGTTGCTGAGAGTCTCTTCAGGTTGCTGAGGCTGATATTGAAACGCTGATCCTCCTGTCTCAACCTCCCAAATACTGGGGTTATAGGTTTGTAGTACCATGCCCAGCTGTGTCATATTTTAAATTACAAATATTTGTGTCTTTTTTATATCAAAAGGTCCCCTGAATGTAGTAATCCCAGTCTCATTTCATTCTGGTAAGTTCTTAGAAATGAACATCTACAGATCCAATGTCTCCAGAGCTTAGGTTCAAATCTTAATGTTTAAATTTCTGACTTCTCCATCAGCAACTTCTGTCTCTGTACTAGTCCCATTCCTTAACTTGTACTTCTTGCAAAATGGGAGGCTCCAACAAGGTATGCAAAGACAGATTAGCAAGATATGGGCGAGAAGGTCAAGACACACTGTTTTAATGTATGTGAACCACTAGCATACCTGCAAACCTTCCATATAGAGCATGCTATACTTTCATTCTAACCTTTACAAACTTTATTTCACTTATTTCTTTTATATATGTATCATTCCTCCTAGACTCTAAGTTGCCTAAGGGAAAGATCACATCTCAAAGACTTTAGTATTCCCAGGCCTGGGCATAGAGTGGAGAGCACATCAAATGATGAATAAAATGTTTGTGGGATAAATACATGAATGAATAAACATATTTGGATGAATCTCACACTCATGTATCCATCCTAAAAATAATATTCTCCCCTATGAAACAAATTTCTTTCTAAGGTCAGTAAAACTTAGTAGTAGTTTATAACACATAATAATTTCTACCTGATAATGTCCTTAATTTTCTGTGTTTTGTTTTTTAATTTGCAATGCAACATCAAAGTATAAAATCTGTTTCAACACACATAGAGAAAGAAAATCAAACCTTAAAGCAGTAAAGTTAGTCTGGGAGACTTTGAACCAGTAAGAATGCAGGGGGCCTTTGAACCTTTGTATCAAAGCCAGAATAAGAAAAATAGTATTCTTTTATGGGGGAAGATCTCAACTCTAGAAAAATGGCCTCAATTACTATAGTGTAAAGTTTGGTACATTCAGAGAGGAATGATCCTGGAGGGTTATTCAATGAGAGTAGCAAAAGCAAACAATATCAGGATCCTAGCACTTAGGAAATTTATTCAACCAAAGAAGTTTTAAATCAATATTTTTTACTGATAATCTCTCATGCCACATAATACAAAATAATGCTCTTAGAAACTGTTTTATATTGTATTATGAGAAATTTATCAAGAATGTGTCCATTGGCTAATATTAGAACTTTTACTCATTAGAACTTTTTAAACTATGATAATATTTTATCTTAGTAGCTAACATGGTGGTATCCGTAAAAATTCCAATATGACTAATATTTCTTTAATCAATATTGCATATTTTATTATCAGTGGCTTTGAATTTCAAACAAAGGAAAATACTGTATTGTTTATTCAAATGTTAAATCTGTGACATGCTTACAATATATTTTTATGCTAACAAAATAGAGGTGTTTTGCAGATGTATAATTTTATGGTTAATGTAATTAAAATATATACTGCAAAATATTTATCAGTTTTAAAACTTATTTGTTTTGGAGCAATGATACTAAGATGAGATTTATTCAAAGGAAATCAAGAATGGTTGGTGAAAAAATTGTAAGGGATAATTCAGCAATGATTTGGAAATAGTCCTCTTCCATTTAGTGGTACATGATTACCTGCCTTATACTGGCTATCATTTTTTAACTCTAGTAAATAAGTGTTGTGAAGCAATTTTACAAGTTTTATGTTATCCCTTCATACTCTTAATACATGCATTTTCTGAACTTATTGTAGCTCCCATGATTAGAATGGTAATTGCTAAAGAAAAGTGCATATCCAATAAAAATATAGAGATATTTTAGATGAGTATAGAAGAAAAATGGTTTTAGACAATTAAGGAAATGTTATTTGTAATTCAAGAGCTCCACTGTTATTATTAAGTGGTTTTATACCTACTGGGAGATCTAAGTTATTGCTGTAGACCTCAAATTTTGATTATCATAACAAAAATTAAAATTGGACTATTTTATCATCCTCCTTTCCCCCTAAAACCAAAAGTTTAAGCTTCAGCCATCACAGGCCCACTCCATGTTAGTAGAATATGCTCATAGTGTTGTGAAGGATGTGTATCAGATAAGATGTCTGACAGGGAGATAAGCCATGAGGTAAAGGGAGCTACCAAAGACAAACTAGTGAACACATTTTTAATTTTTATTTTTTAATATACTATTTTTGGTGCATTGTAAGCACACATCATAATGAAGTTCAGAGTGATAGGGACATACGTGCACACAGCATTTGGTGAGCTTCCCCCAGATCCCACTCCATTCCCTCCCCTTCCCCATACCTGATATTGAGATTAGCACTGATAATTTCATACATGCACACAGCATCAATTGAAGTGAACATTTTAAAGGTATAAAGTTGATTTTTAAGGAAAGACAATAAAACTATCAAAAAGAAGTGAAATTAAATTACTGCAATGAAATCAAACAAAGGAAGAATGATATTTAACAAATATTTGAACGTCCAAACAAAACAAACAATATTTTATATCTTTGAGCCTTTCTTCAGAGAAAGTGAGAATGGATTTAGAACCACACAATGGGTTCATTGACGCATTAAAGTGGCAGAAACTTTCAAACATTTTCCATTATTTCTCTTCAAAGGCTAGGTATGATGTATTTTTAAACAATCCAGTTGCATATATTTAGCAATGTCGTGGATTGTCCCATTGAAATATAATATGTGATCATTTTTTCTCAGTCTTATCTTTGAACTACTCTCAATCTAGATGATCCTTGAAATACTTTTGTTTCCTCAGAGTTTAGGCTTTGGTATATCATTCTCCACTTTTACAAAATTATCTTAACTGATTTTATGTTACTTTCATGGTTGGCTAATACCAACAACTAATGAGACCCAAATCTGCGATTGTTCTTTTCATTATTATGCACATGGATTGCATATATTACCATATTGATATTCCAGAAGAACTCCAGTATCAATACTTCAAACTGTATCACCATTTGTCACCTAGGATTTTTCCTTCCTTCAGTATTCATGGCCTGGGCTGTTCCCACTGCGATCATCTATTTACCAGTACTAAAATCTAGGAGCAAATGTTGACAGCAATATTGCTTTCATATCAATGCTTTACTTATTAAATATTCTGTCATTTATGAGTTTCTCATCCACCAGATGTAAGAATCAGGCTAATATAAGCACAAATGTGAATGGTTAGAATTTTCACTGTTGTATATGGCTTAACTTAAAACAAATGTTTCTACCACAGACTTTTTACTACATAATGGTATAAACTATGAACTCTTTTTGTATATTTTCATAATGAAATTGAACTGATATAGAACACTAGGGTTTTTGAGTTTGCTCTCTAATGAAAAGATACAGGCTGACACAGTATTTCCTTCCTCCCCCTCCCCTCTTCCCTCCCTGCCTCCCTCTCTCCCTCCCTCCTTTCCTTCATTCCTTCTTTTCTTTCTTCTCTTTTTTTTTCCCTTTCTTTCTGTACTGGAAATTGAACCCAGAGATGTCCTACCTCCGAGCTACAACCCCAACCCATTTTTATATATTATTTTGAAGCAGGTCTTGGTAAATTGTTGAGGGCCTCACTAAATAGCGGAGGCTGGCCTCAAACCTGAGTCCACCTGCCTCAGCTTCCCAAGAACTGGGATTACAGGCATGAGCCACCACACCCAGCTTGAAACAATATTTTCTGCTGAAATAATTAAAATGTATAAAGTATGAAAGTTAAAGAGTCAAAATCTTAAAACTCATACAGAACCTCTCTTAAGTATGCATGGTCTATTTTAAGGTGAAAATGAATCAGTGATGAGGGAATTAAGAAAGTAACAAGAAAAGAAAAGTAGACCCGCACTAGAGTAGGATAGGAATTGTCAAAAGCTTTCAGGTATAGCTTTGTCCTTTCCTCTGCTCTTAATCTTTAGATACCTAGCCCTATGTTCCTATTTAGTATATGAGGATTTCTTTCTGTAAATTACCTTTAACCTGGTCTCTAGATAGTGACTCCTACTGTCCTGTTTTGAAATTTGAAATTTCTCATTCTCTTTAGTTTAACATTCCAGATTCTGAACTTGCTTCATCCGCTAGATGCAAAATATGACTGATCAATCCTTAGTCTAGCTTTAACCTCACCCTTAGACTCTTTAGTTATGTACTGATAAAAATCAGCTATCTACAAACTCTGGGTACAGTCAAAATGCACTCCATTATTTAAAGCACATTAATGTATCGGTATTAATTGATGGTGACACTAAATAGTATGAACATTTGCAAATACATTTTCAAAAAGTAACTTAAATTCATCAAGTACAAATGTAGCATAAATGTAGCTATTTCAAGGACTCATAGTGTCCAGAACAAGAAATTAATTATAAGGTCTCCATTGAAAGACTAGTAATATTATGAAGTGTTTTGAGGACATGGCCCTCCAAGTGAATACCTTAGGGGAATATTTCCCCTCCCTGAAGTATCTATTCCCCAAGGAACATTTGAAATATTTATCAACTCTGAATCTACATTATTGTTGTTTGTTTATTGTAAAATAAAAGTGTATAAGTTGTCATTCTATCATGTTTTAGTGGTTTTAATTACATGGATGAAGTATTTGTGTATGATTTTGATTTTTTATTTAAAGAAAAAAGAAAATATGACTTACTAAGCACATGAAGAATGTCTCTCATCTTGATTATTGGATCAGGAATTCTCCTTTGCTTGTGGATGCCATATGGATTGCGGATTTCAGGTACTGAGAATCACACACCCCTCATTAATTTTATGTATTTTTTAAGCCGAACAAAAAGTTGACAAGTGGGCGGCAGGCAGAAATGATTTTGCCAGTAAGGACCAAAGGGAGTATATAAGTATCAAAAGCAGCCAGGCGTGGTGGCGCACACTTGTAATCCCAGTACTTTGGGAGGCGGAGACTGGAGGATCCGGGTTCGCGGCCAGACTCAGCTCTCTCCCTCTCTCCCTCTCTCCCTGTCTCTCTCTGTCTCTCTCTGTCTCTGTCTCTGTCTCTGTCTCTCTCTCTCTCTCTCTCTGTCTCCTTAGTGAGGCCCTCCGCAACTTCATGAGACCCGGTTTCAAAAGAAAGTATAAAAAATAGGCTAGGGGGCGTAGCGCGGAGGTAGAACACCCCTGCTTTCAATCCCCAGTACTGCAACAAAAAAAAAAGTATCAAAAGCTTATTTAAAGCCAGGCATGGTGGTACACACCTGTAACCCCAGTACTTGGGAGGCTGAGACAAGAGGATTGCAGGTTTGAGGCCAGCCTCAATAATTTGGTGAGATCCTCAGCAACTTAGTGAGACCCTGTTTCAAAAAAAAAAAAAAAA
>PVJS01049546.1:0-14635 GCA_004027185.1 Glis glis | reverse complement strand
TAGCCTCTTTTAATTAGTCTTACTGAATTTTTATTATATCTTCAAGACATATATGTTAAAATTATACACATACAACATATATACATACAGATATAACCTTTTCTGTCATAAGACTCTAAAGTCACACTCAAGTTCGAAATATGAAATAGCCACTGTCCTTCCTTTGGTGCACCATACCTATCCCCCTGCCTGCATCTTTGGCACCTCCATTGGCCCAATTGTCCAGAGCAGAAAGCAGACATAATCTTCTATTCTTCTCACTGCCACATCTAGTTGGTCATCAAACCCTGACTATCCTGCCTACTTAATATCTCTTGACTCTTTCCAAGTCTCTCCATCCTTCTTGGTATTGCCCTAGTCCAGGTTTCCTCATTTATTGATTATTCTATTTATAACCTGGCAAATATTCCTCCTTTCAAATATAGCCTCTGATTTTCCAGGAAACTGGTCTTTCTAAATCACAGATATGATCCTATTACTCTTTTCTTTACAACCTTTTGGCGGTTCCCTATAGTATGACTGCCATGGGCCTCACTTCCTCATTGCTAAATGGAAAGTTTAATTTGATGACCTCTTGGATCCTTATAGCTCCATTCTGCTAATCCTTGCCAGTTTAATGCAGTTAGCTTTGTTTGAGCATCTGGCAATGGATTGTTCTACCTTTTATATGATGGGCAGAGACCCATGTTCTTTCTGAATATCACTCCTTATTTTATCACATGGGAATGCTGGGTGAAGCCATTTTGAGCAGTCATGTCATATTGAGAACAGCTAGAAAAATGTGACCATGGGCATGCCAGAATAATAAACAATATAAACTATTTGGGACATATTTGTTCTTTTAACTATCACCTCTTGCACTCATGCAAATGTTTAGAAATGGACTTTATCAGAGAATAAATTCTACCTTATATTTTTGGCATAGGAGCTTCTTACAATAATGAGAAACATGGATATAGTCGTGGAAATATTGGCTTACCATAACACAAAAGGCAAGGGGGTGACTGCATTATCATTTCCAGGTTGTTATTTGACAGCTGTTGATCTATATCATCATAAGGATTTTTAATCACTCATTTCCTCCTAACATCCTGAGCACTAGAGTAAACCTTAGAAATGACTAAATACAGAAAGCTGTTATAGTTCTTAAGTTAAAGAATTTACTCTAAAGAAGCACCAACATCCCCACTTGCCAATTTAAGGTAATTTACACAGATTCATCAGTTTAAAATGGAGGAATACATGTATCAACAGTGTCCTACAAACAAAGTTTTATTATAGTACATTCAAATTGCACATCCATAAACAAACATTGTATGACACAAGGTATAATTTACATAGTTTTCTTATATCCAGCAAACTTTTCTTAGCCAATATGACTTTTTCTTAGCCAATGTGACCAATCAAACTGGGCTTCCCCTCCTTGAGATGGAGCAGAGAATGTCAGTTTGCTTGTTTATCGCACCTGCTTCCTAATTCTGCCATCACAATGTGTAATGGTAATTATTATTGACATTTAATGGCTAAAATGATTAAGGTTGATAATACTGGATGTAGAGAAAAAGCAGACAAGAAAAATAATAAAATCTGATGTTTAAAATGTACATCTTTTATGGCTGCATGTGGCAGAAAAATACAATCAAGAAACTGGTCAAGAAAACAGTAAAGCTCAGTCATTGATAAATAGATGATTTTAACATTATGATCACAGAGATCCATAAATATTTATTGAGCACATATTCTATATCAGGCATTGATCTAGATACTAGGAATACAGCAGGAAAAAACACAGGCGGAAATTCCTGTCCTCATGGGGATTACATTCTAGTGGAGGGATACAGGGGAGAAACTAAATAAATAAAACATATAGTTGTTAAATACCAATTATTGGGGAGGGCTTATCATTTTAAATAATAAGTTGGGGGAAACCTCACTGACAGAGGTGAAGAGGCAAGCCATGAGTACACCTTTTGAAGAGGACTCCAAGAAGAGGAAATTGCAGAGGTACTAGTATGTTTGAGGAACATCAAGGTGGTCAGTATGGCTGGAACAAAAGAAGCAAAGGGAAGAGGAATAGGAGGAGAGGTCCTAGAAGAAATGAGGGCCAGAAATCATTCAGCCTAGTAGGCCATCCTATGGACCCTGGACTTTTCTTTGAGGGACATGTGAAAGCAAGATCTGACATATCATTTTGTCTGCTGTTTTGAGAAGAGTTTATAGGGGGTTAGAGTGCAGAAGAAGGGTGAAAGTCTCCAATTGAGTTGTTTTTAAATTTTTGTTTTTTTAGTCATGGGGACTGAACCCAGGGGCATTCTATCTCCCAGCTATACCCTTAGCCCTTTTTATTTATTTATTTTAAGTTTTGAAATAGGGTCTCACTAACTTGCTGAGGGAATTGCTAAGTTGTTGTGGCTGGCCTCAAACATGCAATCCTCCTGTCTTAGCCTCCCAAGTACTGGGATTACAGTACTTGGTGTGTTCCAACACACCTAACTCTAATTAGGTTGTTAATCTAATAACTCAGGTATCAGGTCTCCACAGAGGACATGTTATAAGGACTGGGCATAGCACAATTCAGTTATTTCAACCATTTCCAGGATGAATCCTTAGAGAAAAACTTTGGAAAACTTTCTGAAATCATTTTTAAGATGGCTTGTCTCATAAAATGTATTAAACATTAAAGGAGTGAGATTTGAAAGTTATACAATTACTGATTTTTTTCATATTCACCCTTAGATAGCAGTAATTTGCATGAGAGGAACACTTTGATTTAATACTCTTTTTGGGGTAGTTTTGCATAATTTTATGCAATTTACTTGATGAAACCACTAAAACTATTTTCCATCCATAGTTTTACATAATCTACATAATAAGGAAACACTGAGGAAGAACTAGGAACTGGGCAATTCAGCAAGATCACAGAAACCATGTGTTGGGAGCTGCCTGTCAGCAAATGCTGCTAGAAATTTTGTGAATATCAGGACAAATCTTGCAGATAAGGGCAAAATAAATGGCTTTGGTGAGATTTTGTATAGGCTGCACATTTCTTGTTGGGTCATCGCTACTTCTAAAAAAAAATCAACTAGAATTTTTATCCTGGAACACAACTTTCTGGGTGCCTGCATACTTCTCTGTCTTCTACAGTCTTCTGAAATATTTCTCTTCATAGGTGCTTGTTTCCCTGTTGAGTGGACACTATTGATTAGAAAAGACTTCTGTGACATCGAATGATGGGGAGCTGGCATAATATCCCAGCTACCATTGCTGCATAACAAATTATCCTAAAACTTAGAGGCTTAAAAATACTATTTTGTTTTGCTCATAATTTTGTGGGTCAGAAATTCTGGAAGGGATTGGGATAGTGGTTCTCACTTGGACCTGTAGTTATCTGAAGTTTCCATCTGGCTGGATATTCAAAGTGGCTCATTCATATGGCTGTCCGTTGGTTAACTCAAGCACCTTCGAGCGGCCTCTTCATATTGTCTGGGCTTCCTCACAACATGGCAGCTTCAGGGTAATCAGATTCTTAGAAGGTAGCTCAAGGCTCTGAATGTGAGTATTCTAGCATGTGATATAGAAGCTGTGTCACCTTTCATGACTTAGCCTTGGATGTTATGCAGTGACATTTTCATCATAGTCTATTGGTTACAAGTGAGTCACAAGCCTACCAAAATTCAAGAGGAGGTGACATAGACCTACCTCCTTATAAAGAGAATGTCAGGTCACATTGATTGTAGAGGAGCATGTGGCATAGGAGATGTCATTGTGGCCATATTTGGAAAATATATCTGTCACACAGGGTTAGTTAGTAAAAATAGAATGTGTGAAGTCACTGAATTCAAGGTAAAGTATAGAGGTCACCAGATCTTGTGGAAAAACAGACAAAATAAAGAGGCATAAACTGCAGAATATTTACATTATAGCATTTACAAGAGCAAAAGGATCCAAGAATACTGTAGGAGTTGCTAAACATGTCAAGTTAAAGTTTCAATAAAGGCCTTACCTTGTATTCTGTACTCCAGCTTATCTTAACAATAGTATTCTTATGGGAATTCACCTATTTCATAAACTTTTAGTGAATACCAACTAAAAGTAGTAGTAATAAAATAGTCAGGGACTATTCTAGTCTCTTGGTATATATTAGTAAATAAATGTAACAAAAAGTCCTACACTCATGAAGAATATATTCTAACAATTAGTAAAAGTACTTTATTTTCCTCTTGTATTTGCTAATTGTTAAAAAAAGAATATATTCTAATGGAGTATTATATTAAAATAAATAATGTTGCTTGAAAATTAATAAATGACAATTAGAGGTGGGGTTTTGTGTGGTTTACGTAGCTTGCTCCACTCTGGAGTATGGTTTGGACCGAAGTTTGGTCAGCAAAGAAGTGGGGTTTTGGGGTAAGCATTCTATAGGTTAAAGGGTTCAGTTGTCCTGTGAATTCAAGAAGACTTTGGAATATCATGAACCTCTTGCTTCTCCCAAATTATCTGTTTTTAATCCATCTTGTGGCTCTGGTTCTACTTGTTGGCATCAATATTCAAAAGAAATCTCTAGGTGCTCCCACCCTGTATTCATACCCTTTGCCATGTAACTTTGGAGTTCCATAAAGACACCTTATTATTTCCTTACATAATGTGCCACTAGAATAAGAAACAATATCAATTCTGAGAAAGTCTTGCACGTTTCTACTTTTGCTTCTGCCTCTCTGCCACTGTCATGTAAGCCTGCTGGTGTGGCCTGCTGGAGGACAAGGGACATGTGGACCAGAGCCCAGCTCCCTCAGTCTCTCCAAACAAGAGACAGCCCACTTCCAGACACATGAATTAGTCCAGTCAATATTCTAGACACATTAATAATAAATTTACTTTTAAATGCTATAATATTTTGTGGGGTTTTTCTTGCTATACAGCATTTGAGAGCAACAGAAAGTTGACACAACTGGGAAAAAGCACAGCTTCTTATCTTGGTGCCATGCATACAGTTCTATTTCCAAGTCAGCCAGTACAGGTCCTGTCATTGCTGCTGGTGCCACCCGTGAGCTTGGATGTGTGGAAGAATAATCAGAGTCAGAATTAACAGAATTGTTTCTAGATTCCTGACAGGGCGAGGTGGGGAGGAGTGAAGTGGAATAAGGCTTAATTTCCACTTGTGCAGGCTTGTATTTTGCCTCTATGCCTGAGGGGACAAAAGTCATTCCTAATGCCAATTATAGCTGAGGGATGAGGAAGGAAGTCTTAAGGCTAAACTAAACATTCCAGTTGCTCCTTTGATGCCCTTCCTCCCTTTAACTTACCAAGTTCCCTAGGCAAAGTGGTATTAGCTTTATTATTATAAAATACACTCATTTTGGTAGCACTAGAGGAGAATGGTCATACTATGCCTGATATGTATATGTCAGTCCCAGCAATAATCTTGGTAAATTGAGGTCCTTCACGAGACTATGTCACGCAAGAGGAGCAAGCTATCTAATCTTCCAACTCATTGTGACAACACTTTTGAAGGAAAAAAAAATGCTTCCAAACAAAAGTAGCCTTCCAAGTAAGTGAAGCAGTTACTCTCCCCACAAAGTTGAAGAAACTTTTGAGTCACTTATTATTTTGCATCTTGCACAGCTCTCTCAAAATACAAATACTCCTGGGAGAAAAAACTTCTTTAGCCTTCAAGAATCAATACTTTGGAAAAGAAAGAATTATTTTAAAACAGCTGAGCACAAGATAGGTAAGTAGTTTGTGTAATTGTACATTTTTTTGTCTTTCCAAAGCAATTGTAAGCTCCAAGAAGTCTAGGACCATGCCTATGTTACTCACCCATCTATTTCAAAGTTCTAGGACACAAAGGAGACCCTCCTAATGCCTGCTGAAGGAAAACAAAGGGGAAAAAAGGGGAACGAAGGGAGGGAAGGAGGAAAGTGAGAAGCAGAAGAATGATCAAAAGCCTACTTAAATTCTCACTCAGCCTTTATCCTTGTATTAATTACTTAATGACCTCAGTTTAGTGGCCTCTTTACTACACACACAGGAGCTGAGGAGGGAGGAGGGCAGGGGTATCTTCACTCCCTTGCCTTAATCAGTTGCGGTTCTTTGAATTTTTACTCATATATACTCCAAAAACAAAACAAAACAACAATAGCAACAAAAATTAGGACAACCAAAGACAAGAAAAAATTTCCATACGGGGCATTTCACCTTTTTAATGCATGAAACACGACATAATCAAACCTCCCAGCCTTTGGTATTGAAACATTTAGAATGAAGGCCAAGATGGAAAACGAGCTTAGAAGAGGGCTCCCAGTTTTTTGTTTGTTTTTGGTTTTTGTTCCTGGCACTTTAGCCAAGTTCCGTGGCTTCTCAAACTTCAACGTGCATGAGAATCACCTAGAGATCTTGCTAAATATTCCAATTTTTATTCAATAGTTCTGGGTTGAAGCCTGAGGTACTGCGTTTTTAATATACTCCCAGGTGATGCTGATGCTGCTAACCTGAGGACCACACTTTGGGTGTAAAAGGGACTCTAGGTCGTCACCTCCACTGCCAGGTGTGCTAATGTTCAACCTCAGCATTCCGGATCGGTGTCCCACACGTCCCTGGCCTACTGCCGGGAGGGGAGGAGCCGAGGGCGGAGCGGGAGGAGTGGCGCGGGCCCCGCGTGGGTCCTGTTAGAGATCACCTCGGCCCCTTGGAGAGGCGGCCGAGCTGCGGCGGCGCAGGAGGGGGCGGATTCGGCGAGGGCGCGGTCTCCGGGAGGGGGGCGCACGACGCTCATCCCCCGCGCCCGCCTGGGCCACTCGGGAGCCTCGCGGCAGGCTGGTGTCCCACTTGGCCATCCGCTCGGTGCCTCTTCCTCGCGCCCGCCTCCTCTTATCACCTCCCGTCTCACCCTTCTCGCTCCATCCCCGCCAGCCGCATACACCACCATCCGAGTGTCTCAGAGAGCCAGAGGTGGTGTGCGGGGCTGCAGAGCGCTCCTTCAAGCGGTCCCAGCTCGACATCGGGGGGCGCGGGCAACAGCATGGACACCCAGCGCTGCTTCGCTAACCGCTTCGATGACTACCAGGGCAGCCTGCTGGCGGGCCAGTGCGAGGAGGCGGTGGCGCCCTTGGTCACCGCCACCATCGAGCGGATCCTTCAGGAGCTGCCCCCGCTTGGGGGCGGCGCTGAGGCCAGGGGGGCGACGGCCGGGGCCAGCGGCTGCCAGGGGGGACTGTACAGCGGCGTGGCTGGGGTGGCCTACATGCTCTACCATGTCTCGCAGAGCCCGCTCTTCGCTGCGGCCCGGGAGCGCTACCTGCGCTCCGCCAAGCGCCTCATAGACGCGTGCGCCCGCGCTGAGGAGTGGGGCGAGCCGGACGCCGACACTCGCGCTGCCTTCCTACTCGGGGGCGCGGGCGTGTATGCCGTGGCCACGCTCGTGTACCACGCCCTGGGCCGGTCTGACTACGTGCAGCCGCTGGGCAAGTTCCGGGCTCTGTGTGCCGTCTGTGCGCCCGTCTCCTTCCTGGAGTGTGGCTCGGACGAACTATTCGTTGGCCGCGCTGGCTACCTGTGTGCCGCGCTGGTGCTCAAGCAGAAACTCGCCCAGGAGGTAAGTGGTAGCCCCGACGGCTGGAGGGCGCTCGCGGCCTGCCCGGTCCTGCCCAGCTGTGGGTGCGAACTCCCTGACTCCTGCAGCATCTCCCCTGGTTGTTCTCCTACATATCTCTTTGTTACTCTTTGGCGCTGTCGTTTCGTCAGTCTCTTGATGTTTATCTTCTGTTTTTGTCTTTTTCTCCTGTCTTTTTCTGTCTCTTATTTGTTGGGATTCCATGGCTTTGCACTTTGTTCTTATTTTGCGCTGAACGTGGCATCACCCCAGATGTTCCTTTGCCCAGTAGTTTTTTTTTGGGGGGGGTGACTGTGGCCCATTCAAGTGAGATTTTTAAAAACTTGCAAAAAAAAAAAGGAAGGGATTTCTTTTCCTTTGACCCTGTTATTCCAAAGCTGAGGCGCCCTAAAATGTTAAAGCACTAGAAAAGTCATGGGAATTGTAGGGGCTGATGTGGAGTTAGGTTGCTTCTGGATCCCTGGGTCTGTAACAAAGGATAACTGCCCGGCTGTAGGTTTGATGCGCTTACTGGGTTACTTACCATTCAATTCATCCCATGGCTCTTATCAAATGCATATCTGATAGGACGGTCCTCTTTTTAAATACATAAATGTAGGCCGAAATGTACCCCACTGTGGTCACATGAGCATTTTTTCATTTTAAAATGTGTACTTAAGATGGTCAAGACCACAGCATTTTTGACAGGACAGCTCTTCTTAGATGAATTAGATGAATATCTTTTCAGTGGCTTCTGGAAGGGAATTGGATTTCACAACTATACACACACACACACACACACACACACATATATATATATATACATATATATATATATCTGTATATATATACACATAATGTTTTTCTGGACTCACTTTGAATACAACATGTGGTTATTAGAAGAGAATGTGCCAATTCCTGTGGAGTAGAGAAAAAAAAAACCTCTACAGGATCATAGTAGCTAGAACTGAAAGAGAGGCACTTTCATTCATAATCCACTGGAGCCACATATTGTTCTAGGGAGGAAGTGACACATTTAACTTGACTTTATTTGGGTGAGAAAGGAGGCGTTTGAAGAAAAATTAAAGGTATACAGTGTGTTTTAAAAGTGTAATTAACTTTGATAACCTCTATAGAGGCAGACTTGATGTTTTTTGATTTATAGCACTTGAGGGTGATTCAAGTGAGAAAAAAAGATTTCTAAAGAATGTGCAGTGTGCTAGCAGGGCAGCAAAGGTCTGTGTGACAAAGTTGTCTTGAAATAGTTCACTCTGCTTCTGAGTCACTGTTATCTGCTAGCCGTTTCCCAGGGGCCCTTCCAGTTGTATGAAACCTTTTAGAAGGCCACAGAGCTATTTACATATAATTTGCATTGCATTTGCATCTGTTTCCCAGACCTTGTTGTCTGGTGGTAAGCACTTTTCAAACTCATTTTTTCAGTTTTCCTTAAACTTGTTTTTTCCCCTTTCCATGCCCTGAGGGCCTTTCATCCAGAATGGAATGGCTGAGTGGGAGACCCATCAGGTGGAAACAGACCAGAAGAACTCTGACTAAAATCTGGTGGTCCAGGGCCAGTCTGTGATGCTGATCCACAAAGACATTTATTAACACCTTTCTTCTGCCCTCCTGCCAAACCAGATCTGCCATTTTGCACTAATCAAGTTGAGGTGCTTTGCCCCCTTGCTCCCAGGAGACAGAACAAGCTCCAAAGATTTTTTTTTATTTAGAGGCTCTTAATCTGTTAGATCAGCTAGTCCCAATGCTAGCTTGAGCTTCAGAAATCCAAGAAATTCAGGCTTGAAAGGTAGGGCAGAGGTTAAGCATGTTATTCCCACCACCAAGTCCTAGCTAGTACATGATTTTTTCCCCAGTAGATGATCCGTAAACTTTGATTAAATTGAATTTCCACTTGTGTGTCATTGCTCTGTAAATAATCTGCCATTATGTCCCTGGTTTCTTTCCCTCTAATGTCATTTATATTCATCTTCATCTGTCAGTTCCCTTAGTTAGTGCCCTAGTTTAGATCCTCCTCATACTACTTGGCACATCTTTGCTACCTAATAAATAGTGGAATGAATGACTCACCATATACTGGGATTAGTACATGGTACTCTGAGCTGGATTCTCCTACTAAGCTATTCCATCTAACTTTCAGGAGAAATCTTTTTAAAAACACTTCATAGCCCAGCATGGTGACACACCCTGGTCACCATGGGAGGCTGAAACAGGAGGATTGCAGGTTTGAGTTCAGCTTCAACAATGAAGCCCTCTACAACTTAATGAGACTTTGTTTCAAAAATAAAAATAAAAACAGGGATGGGGTATAGCTCAGAAGTAGAATGCCCCTGGGTTTTATCCCCAGTACCCCCACACACACAAACCACTTCATTATGTCATTTCCCTGCTCAATTCCCTGCAGTAGCTCCCTATTACCTTTTCTCCAGTGACTTTACATCCTTAAGTTAAAGCTACAATATTTCAAATGGCTGACAAGGCCTCATGTTATCTAATCCCATGCATACCTACTTCACTTCTTGCTCACTCTTCTCCAGCCACACTGGCCTTCTTGCTGTTTTAGGCATTCTTCTGTCTCGGGGTGTTTGTACTCTCTGTTCTCTTCACTTGGAACACTTCCCCTAGATATTTTTGAATCTAGTTCCATGACCTTGCATAGGTCTTTACCTCCTCAGTGAAGCCTTTCCTGTCTGCCCTATTTAAAATTGCAACCCACCCCCTGGCTTTCCCATTTTTCTGTTTGATTTTACTCAATTTCTTTTTTAAATACTTTTATTGGTGCATTGTAGTCTCACATTATAATGTAGTTCATAGTCATAGTGAAATGCATGCACACAGTACTTCAATTTCTTTATTTATGTCTTCACTAGTCAGAATATAAACTCCGTAAGGGTAAAAATTACTTGTTTCATTGCTATATTGTTAAACATTAACATAGTGCCTGGCACATATTTAAATACCCAATTTTGATTTTTTTGGTGTTGTTGCATTGTCTAATCTGTGGCTTGATTTATCACTCATCTCTAATGGTGTCCCATTTATTAATATTTTCCTTTATTATTGTGCTTCCAGTATCATGTTTAAAGAAGTTCTTTCCTACTGCCCAGGTCTTAGTAAACATTTGTTGAATAATGAATTATAATTTCTTACAAATTCTTCCTCAGATCAAGTTGACCCATTAGAGCAGTGCTTCTTGAACTTTTATGTGTATAGAAATCATCTGAAGATTTTGATAAAATATAGATTCTGATTCAGGCTTGGGATGGGGTCTGAGATTCTGCAATTCTAACAAGTCCCTATGTGATGCTGATGCTGCTGGTCCAGGGACTATGATTTGAATAGCAAAGCAAAACAATGCTGCGTAGGTTTTGGCATTATACCAGCCATGTTTATTAAGACATGCTATAAGACTTCATTCTATGAAGCTTGATATATTTATTTGTAAGGCTATGGTTTAGAATGCTGATTACTATATTCTCCCATGCTTTCATTGTAAGGACCCACAGGAGGAATTTATCTCGGGACTTAGAAACAGAAATAGTTCTCCTCCTAGCAATAGATTGAATTATTTTCATCTTCAAAATATGTCCTATAACTGTGTTTGTCACATTGTGTTGGCTACTAGGAAGTAAATGTCCAGAGTTGTGGGCCACGTAAAGTAGCATATGGTGCCTTATTACATGTATTTTTTTATATATATCAGCATTTACCCCGGGGTTTATCTAATTTATTCCTTCCTTAGTTTACCCTTTAATAGATTTTCTTCCTTCCACTTGACTTTATTGTTTTTATATATGTTTGTAAGATTCAGAAATAAAAATATGTGTATATATGTAGAGAGACATAGAGAGTTATAGTTACCCTATTCAGGTAATATATTTTCATTTAACTCAGCCCTACTCGAAAAACTCAAGGGAAGTACCTTCAAAGGTTTGTTAGGTGCATATCTTTAAGCAATGAGGCACTACAGTCACTCAAAATAATACCATGAAAATTTGTATTTGGCCTATTCTAATTCTATTGATTAGTGCCAATGAAGCAGGAACTGGTAGAGAGATTGAAGGGAGGCCTAGGACATCATTTAAAATAATTTTGTCACTGAGTGACCTTGGATAAATAATTTAACATCTTTGAGCCTCAATTTCCTCAATTGTAAATGGATAAATGAGAATTTCTTCATTGCACTATTCTGCCCTTCATTCATTCAATGAGTATTAGGTTTCTCTGTTATTCCAGACACCTTATTAGATGCTAGGATTCAGTAGTGAACAACAATGAACAATATAATTTGGTTGTAATAAATAATCTGAAGGAAGTAAACAGGAACTGGGGCCAGGTGGGGAGGGCAGGCCTGCTTCTTGGGATAGGTTGGTAGGAAAGCTTCTCTGTGAAGTTATGTTGTACCTCATCATTAGAGCATAAGAATGAAGTGGCTGAACTAAGAGCAGGCATACCAGGCAGAGGGGACAGCAAGGATAAAGCCCCTGAGGTGAGAAATAGTTTGGAGATCTCAAAGTATGGGAGAAGGCCAGCATGACTGGAACAGAGAGTGGAAGACAGAGGAGTTAAGAGTCATGGAAGGAGATGTGAGCAGGCTAAAATCAGATCCTGCAGGGACATTTCAGTCAGAGTCAGTAGTTTGCATTCGTTTCATGTTTCAACGAGGGTTAATATTGATCTTATTTACTTTTTAAAAATATCGCCCTGTTTTTTTGTATAGAGAATGGATTGGCAATATTAAGGATGATGAGGGGCCGGGGATATAGTTCAGTGGTAGAGCATGCGCTTTAGCAAGTGCAAACCCCTGGGTTCAATCCCCGGCACCATAAAAAATGATGACAAGGGAAACTGGTTATGGGAGTCTAAACCCTTTTTATGCCAAGGTCTCTATTGTGAATCTGGTGAAACCTTCAGGACCTCTTCTTAGAATAACATTTTTAAATGTATAAAAACATAAATAATCACAAAGGAATCCAATTATATTGCAATTCAATTACCAAAACATTTTAAAGTGTGTGATAAAGTGGCATATATGCTTTTTTATTATCACATTAAATAAGACTTTGCAATGAGCCTAATGATTATAGTACTTTTGAAACAGTGATAAGGGTAACTTGAGATATCTTCAAGAACTACAGTGTGATATACATACATCTGTGATTTCTATAGGTGACAAAGACACAATTACCACTGATTGGTGGTTGTGGTCTACACTTGTGATAAAGGGACTTGCTCAGTTGCTTAAATAAGGTGGGAAACATAGATATTATTTTATTTTCCCAGTCAAAGGGGACTTGTTTGGAGGTTGCTGTGATGATTAACCCTAGATAAAATGCCTAGCATAGTGCTTGGCACATAGTAGCTGCTTTACTAAGTCAGTGTTAGCCCTCTTTGCTCCTACTAACCAAAAATCCAAGGTAATTCTGAACATCAGATATAAAATGATACTCAATGCAAGATGCCTATCTTCCTGCTGTGATTATAAAAATTGCCAGGTTGTTAATTGGGTCCTCAATGCATTCCTAAGGCATTGAGCAGCTTTAGAAGTTGGGATGCTTTTAGCTGTAAATAACAGAATGTCCAAAAAAAGTGTCTGAAGCCAGATGTGGTGGCACAGTCCTATAGTCTCAGAACTAGGGCAGCTGAAGCAAGAGGATCACTTGAGCCCGGGAATTTGAGGCCAGCTTGGGCAATATAGCAAGACCCTGTATCAAACAAACAAACAAAGCAGTGATTGAAATAATAGGAGCATTTATTACCTCACTTAAGGAATTTATAGTTGGGCTATTCCAGGATTGGTTCAGCAACTCAGAAGAGTTATTAGAACCTATACCTTTGTAGCCCTTTCTCTGCTATTGTAATGTGTGAGCTGTATCAGCATTCAGCATTCAAGATGGCTGATGCTGTTTCAAACATCATGTTCCTTTAAAACTGAGGTAGAAAGGGAAGATCTGAGGCTTTTTTCAGCATCTCTTTTTATCATGTAGAATGTTCTATCCTTGTCCCTGACCAGGTCTAATTGAGAAAGCTAGGAAGGCTAGTGTTTTTCATTTCTAACCTTTAGAATTGGTTGCAGGTTCTGACAAGAAAGAAGGGTAAAGGAAATGGCTATTTGGGAGGTTACCAAAGTGTCTGCTCTTTGGCTTCCCTTGGCACAATCTATGACCTTCTACCTCCTTTATCCAATCTCTTTTCCTCCCTTCAGTGTTTCTCTTCCCTTTTCCAGGTCACCTCTATGTCCCATGACACCTGTAAGGTTTTTTTTTTTTGTGCTGTCAGCTAGCTGTAAATGAAATACAAACTGAGATATTAATTTTATTAAGATTAAATTTTAGGCTAGTAAATATTGGAAATATATTTTATGGCAGCAACTGCTTGCATTTTTCCTAGTTTTTCTTAAAATTTATTACTGTCACCATACTCACAAGACAATCAGAGATACAAAATGAGCCTTCTTCAGACTAATAGTTGTTAACTTTTTGTTCTTATAAAAGAAATAATGTAGTCAATAAGATAACTATGCTTATAATCCACTTACATGAATGATCAAAACACACACACACACACACACACACACACACACACTCTCTCTCTCTCTCTCTCTCCACAGCTTGCTTTCTTGTTTAATGTACCTTGGGCATCTTTGCATGTTTTGGGGAGGGAGATGTTTCTCTTTTTTTTAATACTGGTTCCACTTAATGGCTATAATGTGAGTTAATCCTTATCAATGGACATTTAGGTTGGCTTAGGTTCTTTTTTCTTTGTTTTTTTTTGCTATCACAAATAATGCCATAAAGCATACACACACACATATATATAATATGTATATACATATAAAATGCATATATATAGTATATATATATATACATACATATGCCTTTCTATATATATATCTACTTTTTCAAGTATATGTATACTACTTTTTCATATATACATATATATGCTAAAATTTTTAAGACACAGTTGCTGGGTCAACATTTACATATATTTTTTTATTTGATAGAGCTGATTCAAATTGCTTTCCAAAAAGGTTAT
>PVJS01049545.1:0-14635 GCA_004027185.1 Glis glis | reverse complement strand
TTTATACTTTATTTTGAAACCGGGTCTCACGAAGCTGCGGAGGACCTCACTAAGTAGAGAGAGAGAGAGAGACAGGGAGAGAGAGAGAGAGACAGAGAGAGAGTGAGAGAGAGAGCTGAGGCTGGCCGCGAACCCGGATCCTCCGGTCTCTGCCTCCCAAAGTACTGGGATTACAAGCGTGCGCCACCACGCCCGGCCTGACACTTATATTTACATGCAGGCAGGATGAGGAGGAACAGGAGCAGGCATGAGACCAATTCTCTTCAACAGCCACCAGATGGACAGCCCATACTAGAAGTTCACATTGTTTTATTTATATTTTTAAAAGTAATAGATTCAATGAAATGCCCAAGAATTAAACTTCAAATATCAAACATTTTATTTCATTTTCTATTATTTGGTTAAATATATATCTATATCTACCTCTCTATATTTATTTATTTGTTTATTTATTTATTTATTGGTGCTGGAAATTGAACCCAGAGACATTCTACCTCCAAGCTACACCCCCAGTCTTATTTTATTTCTTATTTGGAAACAGGGTCTCATTAACTTGTTGAGAGCCTCTCTAAGTTACTAAGACTGACTTCGAAACATGAATTAATAAAAATTTTGATAGTCTTTCATTATTACTTCAGGTTTCCATTTAAATTTAATAGATAACTGTGTGTTACATCATATATACTAGTTTTTTTTAAATCTAAGAGATCAAAGATTTTAAGATGCCCATCATTTTTCATAACAGTGTTTTTAATGGGAATCAACATGAAAGTATTCAAAAATAACTGACATCACTCAATTGCTTACAATTACTTCAGGTTACATGCTCGCAAACTGCGTAGTTCAGGCTTTACATCATCGTAATTTAACTCAGTTGGTAAATATTTTCAGTTGCTCTATTCCTTCAAGATATTTTCCTCAGTAAAAAAACACTTCTAGAACTTTAGATGGAGATGTACAGATTATACCTCAGAACTACAGTACTAAATGATTTTTCCCACCCAGTGAGAATGCTCACTGTGTAGCGATTTAGTTTTTGTTAATTTTGCATCTATAAAAGTAGAAAAATGTTCCTAAACTATCCCTGCTCTAATAAACCTGAATCTTTTCCAAATATTTATTTGTATTTTCTAAGACTTTTCTGAATTGTGTCCACTGTTGTCGTCGTTTGGTTTTGTATTTTAAATTGTTGATTTGTGGGAGCTGTTTACTTATTAAGCAGATTAAATTTCGGACAGGCAGCTAAGAAAATTCTACTACTAACTCAAACACACTCTTATAGACATAACGCAAAACAGTGCCTCTGTTATTAATGTGGTGCTAAATTACTTTATGAGTTCTTAAAGACTCTTATTTTTGGCACGTTCGAGGTAAGGAATGAGAAGTGCCCCGTGTTTCCATATGTGAGCCCCAGGAACAGCCCGTGAGGGCCAAACACAGGGCGGAAGCAGGCGGGGAGGTGAGCTCTGTCGAACGGAGATTTGTAGAGTGCGATAATGAGGCAAGTCGTTAGGTTCTAACTGGTCTTAACTGTTCCATAAATGTTTCTTTTACCCTGTAAACTTTAAGGTCAAGATAATATGAGGAGCACTTAGAGGAACTAGAAGTCATGTGGGCCTTGGCTGGGGAACAGGCGATTGCTCCCGCGTTGGGGGTGGGAGGGTAGGTCTGGAATCCTCTTTCACTGATGAATACATCAAAGTCAATTTTCATCTCTAGCATGATTGCCAGATCCGGGGGAAGAACAACTGGGCTGTGTCATTCACCTTCTGAGCAGTTCCTAGGAATTTTCAGGGGAACACTGAGCCTCCTACAGCTGACTGTGGTGTCCAAACAGGCAGAGCCCTGGCAAATACACCAGGCACTGACCCACAGAACCCGGGGACATTCCGTTTTCCAAAACACAAGATCCTCGGTGTGGGGGTTTTGGTCTTCAGCCCGTCTGTGATAGGTTAATATCAAAAATGAACACGCCATCATCAAATCTTCCAGTGAAACTATATCCAGATTATCTGGCCGTTTTTTTAATCCTCTTTTAATCCCAGAAAATGAAGAGCTAACACTGTATGGCAGAATTTATTGGCATATTAAATTAACAGGGGAATTTCCCCCTAGCACTCATTAATGCTGCAATATGACGAGTTGCTTTTTGTGCAAGCGGCTAATATAATTTTTAAAACTTCCTTCGAACATCATTAGCAAAGGTGAAATTGATGGATTATTGGTTAGCAAGTGAAACATTTCAGATATCACAAGCCATGCCTCTAAAATAAACTATTTTTAATTATATGGGGGATATTTTATTAATGGGCAATTCAGAATTCATAATAGTTACTCAATAGTCTTTCCTGCCTCAAAATTGAATCCAGGATGACCTGAATTTACATAGAGTTCTTTTTCCAGGAAACAAAGTTTGTGGAATTTTATATACATTGTTTCTGATTTTGTAGAATGTTAAAAAAAATAGTAGAAGTATATTTAGTGGGTGTTTCAAGAAAGAAAAGAAAATACAGGCGGGCTGGGGGTATAGTTCAGTGGTAGAGCACTTGCCTAACATGCATGAAGGCCTGAGCTCATTTCCCACCAAGAAGAAAAAAATATGCTATGGCATAGAGCACGTATCTGCCCCAGGTCACGTTATAAGAGAGTAGTTGAAAGAGTATCAATACACTGAGTGTTACTGGGTGTACTGGTGCACCCCTGTAATTTCAGTACTCAGGAGGCTAAGAAAAGAGGATCACAGATTTAAGGCCAGCCTCAGCAACCTAGCAAGACCCTGTTTCAAACTAAAAATAAAAAGGGCTGGGGATGTAGCTTGGAGGTAGAATGCCCCTGGGTTCAATCCCCAGTACCAACCAAACAAACAAACAAACAGAGTCTTAAGGTGGGCATGGTGGCACACACCTGTAATCTCTGTACTTAGGAGGCCGAGACAGAAGGATCCCAGTTTCTAGGCCAACCTCAGCAACTTACCGAAACCCTTAGCAATTCAGTGAGATCCTGTTTCAAAATTTTAAAGGTATGGGGGAGAGGAATAGGGGGATGTAGCTCAGAGGCAGAATGCCCCTGGGTTCAATCAGCACTACAGCCCCCCCAAACAAAGAGTCAAAATGCCAAGAGTCCCTACGACTTGTCAAATCACTTTTGTACTTAGAAACAGCAGAGCATGTATGATTCATTGTCCCAAATCCTGCCAAAACAAGTAAGGTGTGATCTAATCACAGAAGATCCCCATGAGCAGGATTGGGGGTGAGACATCCCTAGGTGTTAACTGAGTGACTGCAGGGGGTCAAGGGAGTATAAACAGCAATGCCTCCACTGAGTATCCCACCCCAGGTTCTCTGCACAGGAACGAGCTGCTGCCCTGACTGATGTTGTCTGAGACACATCCAAGCGTCTGGTGTCACTGGGTCCCCTTGCCATTGCTGGCTCTGAGGAGTCTGCACAGCCTCGCACAAGCTATAACTGTCAAGTGGCATCCCGCAGGTCCATCAATACTGTCTACCGCCAAATAAATACCCAGCTGTTATACAAGTTGCAAATATCTCACTATTTCAACCTGCAGCAGCATCTCAGCGACACAGGATGGAAACTCGTGGACTCTGATGGTTTTATTTACCCTTCGGCACAAGAGACACCTATGCTTCTAAACCTTCACTTTCTGAATGTTTACTGGGAGATTAGAAAAACAACAGATGACAGCCAGTGTGTCAGCCCAGAAGAATCAGAAAAATCCTTCTTTAAACAAGCTAGCAGCCAGATGAAGACCCCAGGCCAGAGCCTGTGTGTGTGTTTGAGAAATTCACGGGGCTGGAATTCCTTTGGGTTGCTGAGAAGTAGAAAAGACACAGCCTCCAGTCCAGAGCCTTTCAACGTACCACAAAAAGAGAGGACTGCGTTGGTCCCACCTGGAGCAGAAGTATCGGGATCGGTCTCAGTCTTCAAATCACAAGGCAGAAGCTCAGGGCTGCCCTGTATGGTTGTTTGGGTTGTATACTGAAAAACTGAATGGGTCAAAACCATCTCCATAGACTACAAAGTGATACGCAATCACAGATGATAGCCTCCGGGGTTACAGAGAAAGGAGTCCAAACCAGTCTACTGCTCATATTCATGGACGAACTCATCATTCATTCATTCAACAAGTATTCACTGACTGCACCTGAAATGTGAATCTCATCCTATCCCCAAACCACTTTATGGCAGAGAGTTTTCTTCCCACTTTGCAAATGACAAAACAGAGACCTGGAGAGGGTGATTAGAGTGTGTCTAGGAGAATCATGAAGCTGGGTCTGCTGAGTCTAAATCCAGTGAATTTTTCTCCTGGACAAAGCTTCCTGGTTCATTAGAGACTACTACTACTACTACTACTAATAATAATAATGATGATGATGATGATAATAATTCATTTCTAAGCTATGCATGTAAGAGCCAAGCCCTGGGGTGGGAGAAGCTGGATGGCAGGGACAAGGAGGATACAGCGAGGGGACACAGGGTGGCAAGGGCTGGCAGGTTTAGATACCAGAGCTGGAGGCTGAGCGGGATGGCACCCCCAGCTCTTCATTCCCCCATTTAGGAGAGTCGTGGACACGTGATGTGGTGGACATGGGACACGGGACATGGGGCAGGGAATCACGTCATGATAGTAGTAATGGTGTCGCCTTGAACGTGCTATCAATTCCCCTGAACTTTAAGCTCCTTGTCCCAAAGCGGGGAATAATGAAACTTCATAAAATTACTATAAGGAGTAAAAGTCATTATGCACCTATAGGGGCTGGACAAATACCTGGCTTTTAGGGATGTTCAAGAAATGGTGGCGATTGCCTTTACTTACTGTTCTTGGGACGCATGAGACCTTTGAAGTCTCTGGCATACGTTTCGAAGTAGGGCAAGCTGCACAAGTCTTCCAAGTGAGACGCGTGGGCGCAGGGAAAATGTGCTTCTCTCTGCCTCCCCTCCCCCAGGGGTCCTCAGGGGAGCAAGTACGGCTACTCAGGACTGTGGCTGCCATCTTTCCTTTGGCTAAGGAGCAAAGAGAGACATGACCACAGAAGCTAGTTGTTCCCCAAAGAATTTCCCTTTTTCTCTGTCGGCAATATGGTTTCTGTGTGCCTTCCAAGTTTTAAAATCCTTTAGGTTTGTCCATTTACGTTTCTCTTTCCTGCTTCTAAAAGGTTGCTGTGCGTGCCCACTGCTTTGGAAGAAGGAAAACCTGGAAACGGTTTCTGCAGGCTCATAAAGATGGTGAGCCAGAAACCAGAAGGTAGGGCAGGGGGGGACCTGAGTACGCCAGTGCAGTTATGAGTATGGTAGATGTTAAACAGTCTAGAAAATCAGAGGCCTTGGGAAAGACCTGTAAAAATAACAACGTGAGAGTTTAGAGTTAACGGCGAGGAACGTGGAAAGGGGGAAGCCGTGGGTGGTACTGGAAACATGTCAGAGGCTGTGTTGCAAACACGTCTTGAATGGCTTTTGCAAAGCAGGGCCTCTTTGGAGGTTCCAGTGGCCCTGCTACCAGGCAGATGTGCAAGAGCTCCCGGGCAGAGAGAGAGTTCTCAGTCCCGGTCAGAGGAATGAGGAGGGTACTGGGCACAGACTGTACCCAGTACCTTCCAAGAGGGCGCTTGGAGAGGAAGCTAAACAGCTGCGCAAACGGATGATGGAGAGGTAGCAAACCTCTGTGCAAGACAATAAGATGAATTTTTTTGCAGGGGCTAATCGAGGGAAGAATTTTTCATGGAAGATATTTAAAAAAAAATCGTCACCCTGAGATCTCTCAAGAGCAATCCTAGATAAAAGAGTAGAGCGGGCCAGGTTTTCTGAGCGAATAGCTGCATGGATGGGCTGCGTGGTTGCCGGCGATTTGTACTGTAAGATAAAATGCCAAAAGCCTGCAGAGTTGTTCTAGGGAAATGTGGGGGGGGGGCACGATGTGCACACTGAGAGCCAGTTCCTGGTTCCACCATCTTACATTTCTTGTTCCCAAAGTGCTACTACATACCACCTACAATTAGCCTCTTGGCCTTGACGTTTTCAAGTTCCATTCACGTCGCTCAAGGACTGTTTAAAACTAAAATGAGGTTTTATGTCCATGATGTGAAAGATCTTGTTTCTCTGGCTCTTGGGAAATCCGTGGAAGGCGAGTTGGAGCCCAGTGTTGTCCAGAGAAACATGCTCATGAAACTGTGTTACCCTGTGGCCATGGTTTGGTGAGAGCCCCCAAATTCTGGCAGATACTGGGCAGAGGCTGCCAGGCAGGGATGTTTTCTATAATGTAGCTCTGCCTCTTAGGAACCCTGTAATCTTGAGCAGGGTGCTTACTAGCTTTGCGCCTCCATTTCCGCAGCTATCAGATGGGCATAACAGTATTTTTTCTTAGAGTTTCTGTAAAAATAGAAAGACAAAACACTTAGGATAGGGTCCAGCAAAATAGGAGTTAGAGCCAGGCATGGTGGTGAACACCTGTAATCCCAGTACTTTGGATGGCTGAGACAGGAGGATCACTGGTTCAAGGCCAGCCTCAGCAACTTAGCCAGGCCCTCCACAACTTAGTGAGACCCTGTTTTGAAATAAAAATAAAAAGGGCTAGGGATGCAGCTCAGAGGTAGAAGGCCCTTGAGTTCAATCTCCAATACCAAAATAAAGAAATAAATAAGTGTTAGTATGTATTAGGTGGGATTATACTGATTATATCATTACTATTATTAAGGAATTATTGGTCTCAGACACACTAACAGTATCATGTGACAGAATGAGTATGTGCGACCTTAAGCACAATACTTCATCCATTAAAACCCCAATTTTCCATCTTCTGTGAAATATGAAAAATAACAGGAATCTTGAGAGAATTAAGAGGCAGGAGGGAGAAGGTGCCCAATTAGTCTTCATGCTTCCAAAACAGGGCGGGACAATTTGCACAGATTTTCTGATCTGTTTGGAGGGTCTGGTCCAACATTTATAAAGGGCCTATGAAAACAGATGGTATTTCGGCCACTTACTTGCGTTTCTATCAGCCCCTATGCTGAATAATCAATAATAAATGTTGTTTAAACAAATGGTGTAATTTTCCAATCTGTGTTGTTCTAAACCGACCTTTCCTCCCCGTTGCCATTTGTAATGCATGCATAATTCATTGATGAAGCAGAAGGAGAAATAAGGACGCTGGTCTAAGTGGCCCTTTTTGGGGTCGTTTTTGGTAATTTGTCCCAATCCCATAAATAAAACAAAGCTTGTCATTGTAAATATGTATTGTGTTATCTGGAGGTGTATTTAGTGACCGGCATAATACAAGCGAGTGAGTCTACCTCTCCTGGCAATTTCAGGGCATAATTAATGTCTGGTAAGATGTATTCTAGAACTTGAGAGCCCTCAAGTACACGGGAAAATAAAGGCCATTGTGAACCCAAATGCTAGAAGCAGGGCCTGAAGGGCAGAGTCATTTACCACTCAGAGAAAGCGTTTGCTGGAGCGCTGGAGGCACGGAGGGTGATTCGGAAGGTAGTTTTGTTCGGCTTGAGATGTGTACGCTCTGCACACACACATCCATCCACATACATCAAGGAGTTTGCAGAGCTAACTTCCATCAGTTTTAACTCTTGTTTGTTACTTGTTCATGCACACACACACACACACACACACATACACACACACACACACACACATACACACACACACAATTTCCACCTGACAAAAATTTATATACAAAAATGTATGTGGAAGGCGAGCATGGTGACGCACGCCTGTACTCCCAGTCCTTGGGAGGCTGAGACAGGAGGATTGCAGGTTGGAGGTCAGTATCAGCAAAATAAAAATAATGTTTCAAAATAAAAAATAAAAAGGGCCGGGGGATCTAGTTCAGAGGTAGAATGCCCCTAGGTTCAATCCCCAGTATACCTCAACTATAAAATGCACATACATAGACACATAGCTTTTTTTAAAAAAAAAATTTTTAAAAAGTACAAATCAAGGTTTCCAGAATTAGCTGCCGTCACTCTCCCTGGGATCGGCGATGTGTTCACCTGCACGCATTCCTGTGCAGTCAGCCCTTTCAATACAGAGATGAGAGCGAGATGCCCCTCTTTCCCCAAAGGGCACCTCTGTGTGCTCCCTTGGATCGCGGCTGATGACACGTCAATGAAGCTGTGCTTGCTCTCGTCCCCGAGATCAAAACGAGGGCTTAACCTGCAATTTACACTACAAGTCCCATGACACTTGCCAGATCTGAAGACTTCATCCTAATCTTCCCTGCTGAAAAAATAATCAAACACTCCAGCAAAGATGTATTGACAACTCTTAATTAACCATGCTAATGGGGGGAAGAGAGAGCGTGGGGAAGTGCGAGCCACACAGAACTCCAAACCTCCATTTGCCCATTAATTTCCACCTTCTGCTGCACTAAACCTTATCAGGAGAAAGACAGAGGGCCTGGGCAGGAGATAGAGGCTGACTAATCCTTTGACAGTAGAATTTCTTGTTGTCTGCATCTGCATCATGCAATTCTCTATTGGACAAGCTAACAAGCAAGGACAGGGTCAAGGACATGGTGTGTTCCAAGGGCCCGGGGTTCGGTGGGCATGCTTTTAGATCCTAGAAGGGGCAAGTAAATAGCCTTTATGTAGGTGGCTTTTAGAGTGGAATGAGCTGCAAGAGTTTTGCAGCAGTAGAGGTCGATTTGATGGAGACCTTGTGGGGCCTCGCCTATTTATGGATGCTACTTGATAGGATGGAAGGATAGGAGGCACGGAGACAGGCCCAGAGCTTGCACAAAATGGAAAGGCAGCATTCCGTAATGAGCAGCCGATTGCAGCGGACCAGGAGTGCAGAGAGGGCAGAAGCTGATGCTACAAATTCATCAAAGCAAAGGGAGTCAGAGGTTCCCCTAAAGGAGCAGATGAAATAGCGTTTATGGAGCACCTCCTATTTTTTTAGGCCCCCTTAAGAACATACTGTGATCTACACCATGAAATAAAACCTTTGCATGGAAACCAAGAAAAGAATAAAAGTTGGTTCCCTCCTTCTTCTTAAAATATCTGGCACTGTCCATCAGCCTACAGGAGCCAAGGCAGTGAAACTCGGCATAAGTTACCCCATCCATCTGAACCTCCCCTCCTCGGGGGGTCAGCTCTGCACCTCCACCTGCCTGGCACAACGCGGGCACCCAGGAAGCAATCCTTACAATACCAATAGCTCACATCTGTCCAGCACTGCCAATCAGTCAGGCACATGATAAGGGCTATCTCATTTAATCTCGAAATGTTGTCTGATGTCACCCTGCTCTTACCAAGGAGGAAACAAAGACACAAGAAAAGTCACTTGCCCCCAAGTTGCACACCTGGAAGGAAGCAGAGTTAAGAATCCAACCCAGCCTGTGGAGCTTCAGGACCCAACTCACAGCCCGGACGTGGGCAATGTTGGAGCTCTGCACGATGTGTCAGATAGACACTGAGCACGGGTGCCATGGGCACGTTCTCATCTCACCCCTGCACAGCCCTATAAATTAGAGATGACTACCATTTTATAAATCCAGATACCGATCTTGGAGAGGGGCAGTGAGCTGCCAAGGTCACAGCGCAAGGGAGCGGGTGTGTACAGGGGCCAGGTCTGTCCCTGCAGGTGAACGGGATGATTAAGAACACAGGTCTGCAGTGGATCCGAAGCTCTCTGTGCACAGCCGCTCGCTGGGGACCTGGCCTTGGCCCTCCAATTAATGTAGGCTTTATTACTTTCTGAATTCCCAGTGCTTATCACACCTGCCCCTTCCTCCAGCTTCCCCTTCCAGTGCCCTTCCTCCCCATCCAGGCCCCAACCACCACCCCCAACAGCCATCTCCGCTCTCAAATGTTTGCAGAACATTCACCTTTTCAAAAGCCAAAACATTCACCATTTCCAAAGTCGAGTTCCAGTTTGCAACTCTTTTTTTTTTTTTGCGGTACCGGGGATTGAACCCAGGGGCGTTCTACCTCCGCGCTATACCCCCGGTCCTATTTTTTATACTTTATTTTGAAACCGGGTCTCACGAAGCTGCGGAGGGCCTCACTAAGGAGAGAGAGAAAGAGAGAGAGAGAGAGAGAGAGAGAGAGAGAGAGAGAGACAGGGAGAGACGGCGAGAGAGCTGAGGCTGGCTGCGAACCCGGATCCTCCGGTCTCCGCCTCCCAAAGTACTGGGATTACAAGCGTGCGCCACCACGCCCGGCTTGCAACTCTTTTTTTGTTGTTGTTTTTTGCGGTACTGGGGATTGAACTCAAAGGCATTCTACCTCTGAGCTACACCCCCAGCCCTATTTTTTATTGTTTATTTTGAAACAGGGTCTCACTAAGATGCAAAGGGCCTCACTAAGTAGCTGAGGCTGGCCACGAACCTACGATCCTCCTGTCTCAGCCTCCCAAGTACTGGGATTACAACCGTGTGCCACCACGCCTGGCTAGTTTTTGATTCTTAAGAAGAAAAAGGCAATATAAATACAAATGGTCAAGTCCCGAATGTTGTCGATACGATCATTTCAGTTCATCTGAGTTCATGCCAAAGCCTTTTCTGCACTCTGATCTCCCCGGAGCATGCAGTGGGTGGGATCCATCTCCATAGGCCAGCCTGCCCGCCAGTCTCTGACGCCAGCGGAGGTGGCCACGGTTTCAAAATGGCCTGGGTTTCTGAAAACACACCTGGTCTCCAGGTCACATGCTAAAAATTAAGGGGATTAAGGGACTCCAGATTTACATCTAAGATACAAGAAGCCAATCGCTCAGGAGGGCAGTGGGGGGAATGACCTGCATTTAGCCTTGAAATACACAGTTCCAAAGGCGGCGGCAGATCCCAGACCAGAGAGATCTGCACAGATGCAGAACACCTCCACCACGGCCACCTGAGCCTGGGAAAGGCGCTTATCACTCCATGCTTTCTCACCTGGAAAATGGGCACAAGGGCACCCACCTCAATGTGCTGCTGTGAGCACTGAAGGATGCTAAGCCACACAGAGCACTGAACACTGAGCCCAGCCCACACCCTGTTAGAAATCAGCACCAGCAGCCAATCGCAAAGCTTGTGCTCCACACGCACTTTACTCCAAGTGGCCAATGCCTGTGTCACATGAGACATGCATTCCGGCTCCTACTTTACAGAGAGCTAAGGATGGTCCCAGTCCCAGCTCCACTGGA
This sequence comes from Glis glis, assembly GCA_004027185.1. Lineage (NCBI taxonomy): Eukaryota > Metazoa > Chordata > Mammalia > Rodentia > Gliridae > Glis > Glis glis. The sequence goes on along the minus strand of PVJS01049545.1, from coordinate 3,484 downwards.
ATTTGGGTTCCTGGATTGCACCTGCCCTGTTGCGCCACACTTTTGGTAGGGTAGGAGAGCCCTTTGGCTACGCCTGCATGGCAGAGACGTGTGGGTAGGTGAGAAGTAAGGGAGTGGGTGAGCATCATGTCTTGATGGGCACAGTGTGGACGACAAGTGCATCCCTGGCTGATCCAGGAACTGGCCCCATGCCACAGGCACAGGAATGAAGAGCCAGAGGGCACCGGGAGCTTTTATGGGGCTGGGAGGGCATGCAAAATGAGCGTTTGTACCGATACAACATCTGGAAAGAGAACAGAGATTTGGGTCAATGCAGGTCAATGCAGATGGCACTGATATGACCTGTGTTCACAGGACACTTCCCTGGCTCGGCGGCCACCTCCTCAGGATGGGGTCTGCATCTTCACCCAGGGCCCCAGGGATCTTGTGCACCCATGGCATAAAAAGCGTGCAGTGGGCAATGGAAGTTAAGCCCACTCAGAGTGCCAGAAATAACAGGTGTGTTGTCCACAGAGAGTTTCAAAACATTAACAGAACCGGCCAAAGTTCGACAGTTTTCTAACATCACTGTGCATGTGCACTTGTAAACAATGTCAGCGGAAACATCTCCCTCTCCCTGGGAGGGCCCACACTCCTCATACTCCCTCCCAAGCTGCCTGCACCCCCTCTTGGCACCCCATGGCCTTGTATGCTACACTCACTCAACAAATATTTTCTGAAGAACTGAACCCAATGAAAGGGGGTTGGGGAAGGGCAGAAATCCTGTTGCTTTCTGGGCAGCAGACATGTAAACGTACTGACATTGAGATATACAAAATCCATCTTTGAAGAAAAACCATGCTGTTCTTTCTTGTGTGGAATAACAACACACCCCACATAAGACCCCAACTGCAGAGACCAGTTGCTCCGGGCCGAGTGGAAACGGGACCTCTTGCATTCCCGTGGCTGTGGACGTCTCTCTGGGGTCGTAGGATTTATTTCCCCTTCTCGGGAGTCCAGGATAGATAATGAATCCCCTCATCAGCTGATCAATTGCTGGTACTCTCAGGCTGGCACCCGTCCCTCCCCACCCAGCCGCTCCAACCCCCCCCCCTGAACAAGGTTAAAAGAACACACTCTTGAGTGATGGTCAGACAGGGAGCTGGCTTCGCAAGAGGAAGTGGAAAATATAAAGAAATCAACATGGGCATTTAAAAGCAAAGCCCTCTCCACGCCAGGGAAGATGTTTCGCTATTCATCTTGTGCCCCGAGTCTGCCTCGCCAACTTGATAGAAGACGGTCCCACTGACATAAAAAGCAGCCGTACATGAGCAGCAGTGATTGATGGAGCCATTCCAGGCATCGGCCAAAAATGGCACTAAAAGATGCCTCAGGCTTCCTGTTAACTGTTTTATGAGAGGACCCGTACTCCCCCCCCCACCTTGTTTAAAGAATAAATTAGCAGAAGAAGTCCCTTCAAAACAGGGTAGGGTTATACTGAGGATCGTGGGAGGCAGTTGGGATGTCAGAGTACTACGGAGGAGCGCGGTTCTGAGCATCAAAACTAGACCGTGGCAGGCTGCATCCAGCTGCGGCTACTTGGTTTCAGGGTACATGATTTAACTACATTTTATTTTACTTTATTATTTTATTTTACTTTATTTTATTTTATTTTATTTTATCTTATCTTATCTTAGTGGTACTGGGGATTTGAACCCAAGGACATTCTACCTCTGAGCTACACCCCCAGCCCCTTTTATTTTATATTTTGAAATTAAGTTGCAGAGGGCCTCGCTAAACTGCTGAGGTTGTCCTTGAACCTGCGAGCCTCCTGTCTCAGCCTCCCAAGTACTGGGATTACAGGCATGCACCACCACGCCTGGCTTAACTGGGTTTTATTTAATTCTGAGTACTAACAAACTGTGCCACTAAGTTGTGCTGCTGTACCAATGCAACGTTGTGGTGGCGACAGAGAGATCTAGTTTTAAGATGGTGCACGCTTGAAATCCCAGTGCTTGGGAGGCTGAGACCGGAGGATCCAGGTTCGCGGCCAGCCTCAGCTACTTAGTGAGGCCCTCCGCAACTTAGTGAGACCCTGTTTCAAAATAAAGAATAAAAAATAGGGCTGGGAGTGTAGCTCAAAGGTAGAATGCCCCTGGGTTCAACCCCCAGTGCCAAAAATAAATGAATGAATGAATGAATAAATAAATAAATTTTTAAAAAGATCTAGTTTTGTGGTTGATCCTTGAACAGGATGCACATGTGCTCCAAACAAGCCAGCATAAAGAAGGGTGTGGGGGGAGGGAGGTCACTGTAAGAGAACGGGGAGGGCAGAGGCACAGGGATGGCACTCAGATGTATACTCTTTCAACTTGGGGAAAACGAGAATACGGTATCGTATTCTTGGAATGTTTCTTAATATGGAAGGGAAAAAAAATTCCCCTTTTTCTTGTTCTCCTTTCTGGAGTAGAGGAGACCTTTCCCTGCTTTTTCGCCTCCCTCATTTGAAGAAGGTTAATTATGACCTGGGAGCGTCTTGAAGCAGCCTGGTACTTGGGACTCAGCCATAGTCATGAGCTAACTTAGCCAGCATCCAAATTTGGAACTCCTCTCAGAAGCCGGGGGGCCATTCCCCGTCCCGGCCTTCTAAGAGATGACAGATATCCCCTCAGTTCCCACTGGTCTTTGAGAACGTGGACATTAGTGAAACATCAAATTCACTTGACTTTTAAAGTCAAATAAGCTGGTTCTTGGGCCCGTCTGCAATAAGCTCTTACCTTGCTATTTCCAATAGAGAGGACTCTGATCCCCCCTCTGCCTGGCTCTCCAGCTAGGCTCCAGGAACTCTCCACTACATGGTGGACTTATGGTCCAAGTTAATATCTGTCAGGAGTTCTCATGCTTTCATACCTTTGACCTAGAAATGCTACTAGCAAATCAATCCATCCCATAGAAATCATCTTAAATGGGAAAATGATTTAGAAACATAAATATCTGTGGCCACTGACAAGAGTTAGGAACAAAGTAAGACTTTGGCAAGCAGGACAAAACTGCTGGAAGGTTTACTATCATGCATCCATCCCAAACATGGGCTGCAGCTGTCTACAAGTTGGAGGTGTGGTTATGAAGTGTGAAAAGAAGACACACAATGGAAATCTACTCAGCAATATAGAACAACAAAATTATGTCATTTGCGGAAAAATGGATGGACCTGGAGAGCATTATGCGAAGTGAGATTAGCCAGTCACAGAAAGTGAAGGGTCATATGTTTTCTCTCATATGTGGAAGCTGGGGAGTAAACGGAATACAAGAGGGACTTTAGATAATGGAGGAGACAGCCGGGCGTGGTGGCGCACGCTTGTAATCCCAGTACTTTGGGAGGCGGAGACCAGAGGATCCGAGTTCACGGCCAGCCTCAGCTCTCTCTCTCTCTCTCTCTACTTAGTGAGGCCCTCCGCAACTTCGTGAGACCCGGTTTCAAAATAAAGTATAAAAAATAGGGCGG
>PVJS01049544.1:0-14636 GCA_004027185.1 Glis glis | reverse complement strand
CCCCCTCTCTCTCTCTCTACTTAGTGAGGCCCTCCGCAATTTCGTGAGACCCGGTTTCAAAATAAAGTATAAAAAATAGGGCTGGGGGTATAGCGTGGAGGTAGAATGCCCCTGGGTTTAATCCCTGGTACTGCAAAAAAAAAAAAAGCATATTGCTAGTTCTCTGTGTGTGGATGTAATTCTGATGGTTTTACCTTCACTTGTTTGCTAAAGCTCTTCCTTTCTTTGTGATTACCTAAGTGCCTGACCTGTTTGATATGCCTTTTTTTAAAGTAACTTCTTTTAATATTTCCTGCATTGAGTTTGAACTATTTTCTAATTAATTTTATATTTTTTTTCTTTGAAAAGCAGTTATTTAGAAGTATTTTCCACAGTCTTCAAATATGTGGAGATTGCCTATATCAGATAGTTACTTTTTCAGTATACTTCTGAATAGATTTAGAATTCAATTTGTATAGTTTTACTTTTTTGGAATTTATGGGCAATTTTTAGTTGCTTAGATTGTGGCTATTTTGTTAATTGTTTTATGTGTACTTAAAAAGAATGCATATTTGGTATTTCTTAAGTGGAGTGTTTCACATATATTATGTTGAAGGAATTAATTTGTCATTTAAAACTGGTTTGCTACTGCGTGTGGTGATGCACACCTGTAATTCCCATAACTTGGGAAGCTGAGACAGGATTGCAAGTTCAGAACAGGCCAGACTCAGCAACTTGGACCTTCAGCAACTCAGGGAGACTCTGCTTCATAATAAAAAGGGCTGGGGCATAGCTCAGAGGTAGAATGCCCCTGTATTCAATCCCCAGTATTAATACAAAGCAAAAACCAAAACCTAAACTTTGCTTTGAATTTTTTTGTGTTCTCATTGTGGGTATCTATGAATGTGAATTTGGTCTTCCTTTGGTGTTGTTACTTTTTCTTTATTTTCAAGTTTTTAAACAGTTGCTCACTTACTTTTTTTTTTTTTTTTTTTGCGGTACTGGGGATTTGACGCAGGGGCGTTCTACCCCCGTGCTACACCCCCGGCCCTATTTTTTTATGCTTTATTTTTGAAACCGGGTCTGACGAAGTTGTGGAGGGCCTCACTAGGTAGAGAGAGAGAGAGACAGAGAGAGAGGAGAGAGAGACAGAGAGAGAGAGAGGAGAGATAGATCGATCGCGCATGTGCGCTGAGGTTGGCCGCGAACCCGGATCCTCCGGTCTCCGCCTCCCAAAGTACTGGGATTATAAGCGTGCACCACCACACCCAGCTGCTCACTTAGTATTAACTATGTTCTGTTGATTGATTTTTTCCTTTATCAGACTTAAATATCTGACTTTATCTGATATCAAAGCAGATGTGTCCAACCTATTATGGTTGTTTGCATCACATGTCTTTTCTGTCTTCCAATCACTCGTTGAGTTTCTTAAAGCCCAGTACATTTGTGCTGAAAAGTTAATCACAATTCTTCTCCACTTCTCAATTACATGTTTATGTGTGATCATCTTTTCTCCATGTATTTTAGCCACTGTATCTTTTCATGACAGATTGCAGACATTAGTAAATCCAGACATGCAGCTCTATTTTTTAAACCCAGACATTAAAGAGATTGGCAAAAAAGTAAGACAGTCACCTTCCCAATAGATTTTTTAAACTTTGTACAATGTTACTAGTTATTATTAACATATATTTTCATTGAGATATAGTGTTCCTTCATTTTTTTATTAAGTCAAGTAGTAAAATATGGTCACTGACATAATGGTTCCACCTACAATTTTCAGCTTTACAGTGGAGGTAGAACAATATGCATTTACTAGAAACCATTGTTTGAATTTGGAGTTTTCATCTTTTCCCAGGCTGGCTACATGTATCACAGCTTGACACACTCTAGTGATGCTGGACAGTTGCTGTGAGCCACAGCTCCCTGTCAACCCTGTGGTTAGTAGGGCAAATAAATGACCCTTCACAGTGTAACCTTGTCACTAAGCTGTGAAGCTCCCTAGGTTAGTTGTAGTGAATTCATTTTTGGCTTACAATATTTTCAAGTTATGAATGGATTATCCAGAGGTAATGCCATCATAATTTAGAGTATCTGTGTAAATCTTTTTAAAAATTTTTCAGAGTTAATATAAAATCTAGTAAGTTTTGATATAACCCATATCAACAGAAACTCCAGTAACTTTTGGGGGTTTGTTTGTTTGTGATACTGGGGATTGAACCTAGGGGCATTCTATTGCCAAACTCCACTCTGAGCCCTTTTTTTTGTTTTGAAACAGGATCTTGATGTGTTGCTGAGAGTTTTGCTATATTGCTGAGTCTGTCCTCAAACATTTAATCCTCCTGTCTCAGTCTCCTAAGTACTAGGATTACAGGTGTGTGCTTCCATGCCTAGGTTGTTAGTAACTTTTTTTTGAAGTACTTGGAATTGAACCCTGGGGCATTCTACCTCCGAGCTACACCCCCAGTCCTTGTTTCTTATTCTTTATTTTGAAACAGGGTCTAATTTGAAGAGGGCCTCACTAAGTAGCCGAGGCGGGCCACGAACCTGTGATCCTCCTGTCTCAGCCTCCCAAGAACTTGGATTACAAGCGTGCACCACCACACCCGGTTTTTAGTAACTTTTAAGTGTAGAATTGGTTCAAGATGCCTGAAAGTTGGGAATGACTATAGGGAATATAATAATGCATCCTTATTGTATAAAATGTAAAACCTTTTCAGTATAGGGGTTTTTTATCCATTTTTGTTCCTTATCCTATAATTTCACTATAAAAAAGTGTTATCAGTTCTGCAATATATTATTTTTTTGTTGTGCTGGGGATCTAGAAATCTACCACTGGGCTAAACCACCACTTCCTAGAATTCTTTTTTGTTTAAGAAATTATTTAGCTTTTAAAGTAGTTAAGCAAAGAGAAAAACATAGTTTTTAGCATTTTCTTTCATATTATACATTAGTTCATTTTTTTCTGTATTTCCATGTTTCAGTTGTATTAATTATCTATGGACGGACCATCTGTGATGTATCTTTTGTATGTCTTTGATTTGTCTACTTGTAATTAATGCTTGCAGGTTTTGTATATTTAAATATTATCTCTGGGAGTCTGAGACAAGAGGATCGCGGGTTCGAGGCCAGCCTCAGCCATTTAGCAAGACCCTGTTTCATAATAAAAATAGAACCGGGGATGTAGCTCAATGGTAAAATGCCCATGAGTTCAATCTTTAGTAGGAAAAACAAACAAAAAAGCCCCCCTAAGTACTTTGAACTTAGGGGTGCTTTACCACTGAGCTACATACACTCTATTTCTTTGTTTATTTTAAGATGGGTTTTTCTAAGTTGCTAGTGCTTATCTGGAACCGGTTATCCTCCTGTCTCAGCATCCTAAGAACTGGGATCAGAGGCATGGGCCAGCATGCCGTGTTACATTGCGTAATTTTTAACGTGGTTTAAATACCTTTTCCTCTTAAGACATCAATAATGAAAATGAAAATAAAAGCTTCCAAAATCCTTTCTCTAACTTTTTGAAATATGCAGTGCATGATTGTTGTGTATATTTTCCACACTGTGCAGTAGCACAGGAGAGCTTCTTCTATCGATCTTTAATGTAGTGCCCACTGATGAAGCTTCTGCGATCTCATCCTGCCCATTACTCTCTCCAGACTCAGCTAACCACTCTAATACTCTCAACATGTATGAGCGCAATTTTTTATGACTCTATAACTATCTGAGGCCATAAAGTACTTATTTTTCTGCACCTGCCTTACTTGACGTGATATAGAGATGTCCAGATTTAGCCATGTTGTTGCAGATGACAATATTGCAGTCTTTTTATGGCTAAATACTATTCTGTTGTCCATATGTTCCATATTTTTATCTACTCATCAGTTGATGGACCCTTAGGCTGTTTTCTTTTCTGGGGTATTGGGCACAGAGCTATCATGGACCTGGAAGTGGAGCTGTGTCTTTGATGTACTGATTTCAACTTCTTTGGGTGTCTACCCAGTGGTGGGATTGCTGAGTTACTATATAAAATTTTGAGGCCCCCTCATATGTTTTATTGTTTCCACTAGTTTACATCCCACAGCAGTGTGACGGGGTCCCTTTTGTCCACACCTTTGCCACTATTTGCTGGATTTGCCTTTTCCATAGTAGCCCTTCTTTCTCTGGTGAGGTGATATCTTATTATGGTCTACTTTGAATTTTCATGATGATTAGTGAAATTGATCTTATTTTCATGTACTCATTGGCTTTTGCATGTTTTGAATGTGTATTGAGTATTTAAGTATATTCAGTTTTTATTTTATTTATCTATTTATTTTTTGGTACTGGGAATTGAACCCAGAGGCATTCTTCTCCGAGCTGTACACCCAGACTGATTTTTATTTCTTATTTGGAAACAGGATCTCACTAGGTTGCTGAGAGCCTCACTAAATTGATGAGATTGTCCTTGAACCTGCAATCCTCCTGTCTCAGCCTCCCTAGTACTGGGATTACAAGTGTGCAACAGCACACTCAGCTCAGTTTTTATTTTTTTATATTCATTCATTCATTCATTCACTCATACTGAGAATTGAACTGAGAGGCTTTCTACCTCCAAGCTAGAACCCCAGCCAGATTTTATTTCTTATTTTAAAACAGGGTCTCACTAGGTTCCTGAGAGCCTTGCTAAACTTCCAAGGAGGCTGGCTTTGAACCTGAGATCCTCCTGTCTCAGCCTCCCAAGTACTAGGATCCTTTGTACTCATTGTGTTCCAAATGAAAGTTGTATTATTATTCAGGTACGGCAAGACAACTGCCATTGAAAAGATAGGTGTTTACTCTCAGTTCCCAAGGGGAGGACCCACATCTCAGCAAACAGGGCCACGTGGAAGAACCAGTCTGTCAGGGAATAGAGGAAAACATAGGAAAGATGTGTATTTATATTTCAAGACTGACTTGGCTATTCTTGGCTCTTTGCATTGACTTATAAGTTGTACAATCTGATTTTCAACTTCTACAAAATATCTGGGATTTTGACTGCGGTTGCACTGACTCTGGATCAATTTAGCATCTCACCACTATTGAGTAATGTAGTTCATTAACCCCTTGATTTTGTTTACAACTTCTGTAAATTCTCTCAGGAAAGTTTTGTACCATTCACCGTAGAGATTTGAATAACTTCTCTTTGATTTATTCCTAGATACTTATACTTACTAGTACATGATATATAGTAAATGTTGAATTGATTTTTCTACTTGTTTTTTGTATGTATATAGAAATTTAATTATTACCTTGTCTAGTATACTGATGTATTTGTTTTATTGTAAGAATTTACCTATATAATCCTTCAGATTCTTTATATATACAATCATGTCATCTATGAATAATGATAGTTTTAATTTTTCTAACTGCCATACTTTGGGTCTTTCATTAAAGCTGAATAGATGTAGGGTAGTGTCTATCGTTATCTTGTTCTGAATCTTAGAAGATAGCTTTTAGTTTTTCTCTTTTTCTTTTTTGAAGTACTGGGGATTGAACCTAGGGGCATTCTACTTCTGAGCTACAACCCTAGCCCTATTTTTTCTTCTTTATTTGGAAACAGGGTGTCACTAAGTTGCAGAGGACCTCACTAAGCAGCTGAGACTGGCTGCGAACCTGCGATCTTCCTGTCTCAGTCTCTCAAGTACTGGGATTATAAGCATGGGCCACCACATTCAAGTTTATTCACCTTTTAATATTCCTTTTTTATATAATTTTGGTCGGGTTTTTTTAGATTATGAAAATTTCCTTAAATTCCTAGTTTGCTAGTAGTTTTATTAAGGATGGGAATTGCATTTAATTAGGTCATTTTGCATCTATCAAGATAATTATGTAATTTTCATTCTTTTCCCTGATATGATTAATTTTGCGAACCGATACCTTTTTCATTTTGAATTAATTATTTTTCACAATTTAAAGTTAGGCTAAGGTTCTTTCCTTCCTTCTCTCCTTTCTTGTTGTGCATCTGGATGTCTAAATTTTTCGCGTTTGCTTTTGATTTTGTACCTTTGCCACAAGTCATTTGGTCATGTTCATGTGGGTTTGTTTCTGGATTCTCTAGTCTGTTCCATCTATCAATGTATCTGTCCCTTAGTCAATACCACACTGTCTTGATGACTACAGCTTTTTATAAACTGTTGGATCATTGTTGTCAATTCATTATCCTTCCTTTCTACATTCATAAGATGTCAGGCTATAATATTGATTTATTGTACTTTATGTAGGTGTTGTGCCAGGGTAGTACTAGCCTCATACAGTATGTTGGAAAGCATTCCTTTGTCTCCCACCTTACGTAAGACATTGTGTAGACTAGGTTCTAATTCTTTAAATGTTTGACAGAATTCTCATGAGAAACCATTAGAACCTGGAGATTTCTTTCTTTTTTTTTTGTGGTACCAGGGATTGAACCCAGGGGTGTTCTACCTCCGAGCTATACCCCCGGCCCTATTTTTTAATACTTTATTTTGAAACTGGGTCTCACGAAGTTGCAGAGGGCCTTACTAAGTAGCTGAGGCTGGCCGCGAACCCAGATCCTCCAGTCTCCACCTCCCAAGTACTGGGATTACAAGCGTGCGCCAACATGCCCAGTTTGGAGATTCCTTTTATAGGAGGTTTTAAATCACAAATTCAATTTCATTAAAGATTATTGGACTATTCTCATCATTTAAAACATGATTGAATTTTGTTTTTTTGTAGTCTTCAAGGAATTGATCCATTTCTTCTAACTTGTCAAATTTATAAACATGAAGTTCATAATATTTCATCTTTTAAATAACTGCCATACTTGTAGTGATATCTTCTGTGTCTTTCCTAACATGAGCAATTTGTCTCATTTTTATTATTATTTTTGTTAGTCTAGCTATAGGTTTCATTTTACTAATGTTTTTGTTTTATTCATTTTCTCTATTGTTTTCCTATTTTCACTTTTATCCTTCTCTTTTTTCCGTTTTAAAATTTCTTGATGGGTTTATTTTGCTCTTCCATTGTTTGTTTTCTTGAGGTAAAAGATTGAGACATTGTCACTTTTCTTACATAAGCTTTCATTTAGTGCTATTATAAATGTTTTCCCCGACAAAACCTCTTTTAGCTGTGTTCCACATTTTAATAGGATACATTTAATTTTTATTCAGTTCTATAATTTTCCATTTTGTGGTACTAGGGATTGAATCCAGGGGCATTCTACCACCGAGCTACACCCCAGCACTATTTTAGTTTTATTTTGAAACACATCTCATTAGGTTCATGAGTCTCACTACTTTCTGAAGCTGTCTTCCAACCTGTGATTCACCTGTCTCAGCCTGCCAAGTACTGGGATTACAAGTGTGCACCACCATGCCCAGCTTGCATTATGTTTTAATAAAAGTTATACAACAAGCCAGCCATGGAGGTGCACACTTGTGATCCAAGTACTTGGGATGCTGAGACGGGACAGGAGAATCACAGGAGACCAGCTTCAGCAACTTGTGAGGCCTCTGCAACTTATGAGACTTTGCTTCAAAGTAAAGAATAAAAATTCGGGCCTGGGGGTTTAGATCAAGAGTAGAAAGACCCTATGTTCAATTTCTAGCAGTAGAAAAATAGAAAATACAGGGCAGAAAGTATATGGAAAAAGAAACCCATCTGCATTTCCGGGACTGGGGTTTGCTCTCTGGGGCAGGGAGAATGTGGTGACCTGGTGTCTGCACGATCGGCTCCAAGGTGGGATCTGCCCACCCGCCGAGAAGGCCCTCATCGGGGTGCAGGATGGGCCGGGGTCAGGGCAGGTGGGGAGACACATTGCTTCCCCACCCTGTCCCCCCGGGGCGATGTCCACCTAGTGGCCGGCCCGATCCAGGTTGGAGGGGGCCTGGCCATCGCTGTTGCCATCGTTGCAGCCCAAGTCACCGGTCTCAGCCTTCCTCCTAGTTATTTTTTGTTGTTCTGGGGATTGAACCCAGAGGCTCTACCTCCAAAATGCCTCCTAAGCCTGATTTTATTTATTTAGAAATAGGGTCGCCAGGCCGGGCATGGTGGCACTCGCTTGTAATCCCAGTACTTGGGAGGCTGAGACCGGAGGATCCGGGTTCGCGGCCAGCCTCAGCTACTTAGTGAGGCCCTCTGCAACTTAGTGAGACCCTGTTTCAAAATAAGAAAAAATAGGGCTGGGGGTGTAGCTTGGAGGTAGAATGCCCCTGGGTTCAATCCCCAGTCCACAAAAAAAAAAAAAAAGAAATAGGCTCGTTGGGTGAGGAGGAGCATACCTGTAATCCCTGTACTCGGGAGGCTGAGACAGGAGGATCGCTAGTTCGAAGAGAGCCTCAGCAAGCATTGAGACTCTCATGAACCTAGTGAGACCGTTTCCAAATAAGAAATAAAATCCAGCTGGGGGTGTAGCTCAGAGGTTAGAATACTTCTGGGTTCCATCCCTGGGAACCCCCCCCCACAAACACACACACAAAGAGGGTCTCTGAGGCTGTCATCCAACATGTGATCCACCTGTCTCACCCTACCAAGTACTGGGATTACAAGCTTGTACTGGAATTATTTTTTTAACAGAATTTGGGATTGAACTTGGGGCATTCTACCTCCGAGTTATACCACCAGCCCTATTTTTTAAAATTATTTTTTGAAACAGGGTCTAAGTTGCAGAGGGTGTCTCTAAGTAGCTGAGGCAGGCCACGAACCTGCAATCCTCCTGTCTCAGCCTCCCAATTACTGGGATTATATACGTGTGCCACCACACACCGATTTGCATTGTTTTTTTTTGCAGTACCAGGGATTGAACCCAGGGGCGTTCTACCTCTGCGCTACACCCCCGGCCCTATTTTTTTATACTTTATTTTGAAACCGGGTCTCACGAAGTTGCAGAGGGCCTCACTAGGTAGGGGGGGGAAGAGAGACAGAGAGACAGAGAGCGCTGAGGCTGGCCGAGAACCTGGATCCTCCGGTCTCTGCCTCCCAAAGTACTGGGATTACAAGGGTGGGCCACCATGCCCGGCTGCATTATGTTTTAATAAAGGTTTACCAGAAGCCAGATGTGGTGGTGCACGCTTGTAATCCCAGTACTTTGGAGGCTGAGAGGAGGATCGCAGGTTCTTGGCCAGCCTCAGCGATTTAGGGAGGCCCTCTGTGAGTCAGTGAGACCCTCGGAGGGGCCCTGGGCAGGGCGCAGGAAGAGGAGGTAGAGCACTGATAGGGCAAGAGCATAGCCACGCCCACCACGCTGACATCTCTGTGCAGGTTCCGGAGTCAGATTCCTGTTGTTTCTGTGCTTCCACCAAAGTCCTGCTCATTTGGCATCTGGACGTTGGAGGTGGAGGTCTTCTCTTCCCTTCGTGCTTGGGGAAGGCTCTCTGCGTCGTCCTCCTTCACAGGCGGCGTCCATTGGACCTTCCTCTGTTCTGGGTGAAGTCGTCACGTGTGGGGTGAGTTTCTGGGGACAGGACTGGTCCTGCGGGTCTCGGGGGTCGAGGTAAGGGTGGGGGAGGGTAGATGACAACAGCGCGAGATGGGGGTGGGGTGTTGGGGTGTTGGGTGGTGTGGTGTGTGGGCGGGGCATGAGTGGCTGGAAAGGGGGCAGGCGTCAGCGGGAAGGCCGCCTTTGGATGCGCGGCCTGTGGCACCCGTGGTGTCAGCACCTGTGGTGTCATTCTCTGCCCGCTGTGCACCACCTCCCCCAGGCTGCCCGCCCGGCATCATTCTGGAGCCTAATTTGGTCTTTATTTACTCTGTATCTTTCCAGATTGCTCACTTCACCTCTGGATGTAAGTTGGACCTCCCAGTAGCACCAGTCCAGCCAGCTGTCTTCGCTTCCCATAGCCGTTCTTCCTCCTGAAGCTCCTGCTCTGACTCCTGTGCCCCGAGCCACTGGTCCACCAGGAGATGGAGGCATCTCTGGTCAAGGTCTGGGCAGAGGAGAAGCTGCCAGGGTAAGTACCTGCACTACTCGTGGAACTCCTGGAGATGGTCGAGGTCCTGAGAGGCGCTACGCCCACCCAGGTGGTAGTCCCGGTCTTTGTCATTCTTTGTCATTCTACCTATCCAGGAGCAGGTCATTCCTTAGCTATCCATCCCAGAGCAGATCAGCCGAGAGGACATTGGCCTGAAAACATCACAGTTGTTGTCCTCTCTAACGGGAAGGATTAAGTTACCAAACTGGAGGAGTTTGGTCTGAGGTTCCTTTTAGTTCCTGATGGGTGCAGTAGAGGAAGGGAAGTCACATGTATTATTTTGATTTATTTATTTTTTTGCAGTACTGGGGATTGAACCCTGGGACATTCTACCTCTGAGCTACACCCCCAGCACTATTTTTTATTCTTTATTTTGAAACAGGGTCACTCTAAGTTGTGGAGCGCCTCACTAAGTAGCTGAGGCTGGCCCCAACCCCGTTTCCTCCTGTCCCAGCCTCCCAAGTACTGGGATTACAAGTGTGCGTAACCATGCCCTGCTGAGGACCTGTTTTTGATTTTTACTCAGGGACTCATTTTCTTTAATGATGGGGTCTTTCATCTTCATTGCATTTACACTCTGCTTTCCCTTCCCAGTTCTTTGATCATCTTGATAATCAAAATTCTGAATTCCCCTGGCATTTTCTGCAACTGATAGAGGTATAAGGAAGGTTATAGTTTAAACAAAAACATGTGTATGTATGAAATTATCAATACTAATGTCTATGATTTATATAAGTAAGGGCATGGAGGGGATGCGATGTGGAGGGAAACACACCAAGTGCCGTGTACATATTTGTTGCTATCACTGTATAACTCAATATGATGTGTAATTACAATGCACCAATAAAAGTATAAAAAGCTCAAAGAAACAGGGAAAAGCACTAATTAGAAAAGTCCACAGGTTTTAATTTTTTCATTGATCAGTTGATTGATTAATTGCTAGTGGGGATTGAACCAGAGGCCTTCTACTTCCAAGCCACAGCCCTTAGCCAGAGTTTATTTCTTATTTGGAAACAGAGTCTCATTGAGTTGCTGAGGGCATTGCTAAGTTGTCAAGGCTGGCTTTGAACCTGTGATCCTCCTAGGAATTTCACCCTCCCAGGGTGTATCCTGGAGGTAGAAGGCCCCTGGTTTCCACCCCCAGTACTACACACACACACACACACACACACACACACACACACAAAATTTCCTTGGGTTCCTTTCTATATTTTCTAATTGCTGTGATACTGTCATAATGTTCATACATGCTTTCCCTTATTTCCTTCAGTTTTCTCGTTTTATTTTTAGTTAATGGATTACCCAGTACTATACACACACACACACACACACACACACACACACACACAAATAAAAAATAAGTTCTTTGCATAGTAAGTCTGATTTTGTTATTCCAAATATACCAAAGTATAAATACGTTTATTTTTTCCGGTACTAGGGATTGAACTGAGGTGGATTCTACCTCCAAGATACACCCCCAGCCCTATTTTTCATTCTTTATTTTGAAACAGGGTATCACTAAGTTGTGGAGGGCCTCATGAAGTAGCTGAGGTTAGCTGCCATCCTGCGATCATCCTGTCTCAATCTCCCAGGTACTGGCATGAGCCACTACCCCTCGCTGTAAAAGTATATTTGAAATGACTAATATTGTCAGTATTTGGGATACGAGGATGTCCAAGATCAACGTGACAGTATCTCTGGAGGTCTGTGAAGCCTGTTTTACAAGGGCATGGTTTGGAATCACAAGGGATGGGCTCTTGTTACCTAATCATTTCTTGCAGACCCTGTCTCCTATTAGTATCAGACTGTCAACACCTATACTTTGGACAGCACACCCTCAATTAACAGCAGAGTCCTTTATGGTTTATTGGAGATTTTAGGATTTTTTCTATTATTTCAAAGAAAAGGACACAAGAACCTTGATAGAAATTGCATTTAATTTATTGATCATATTAGAGGTAATTTTATGGTGAGAATCACTTAAATACTTGGGTGAATTACAGGAAATTGACATTATGCCATTTTAAAAAGTACTATAAAAGCTGGGCATGAACCAGGCATGGTGGCACATGCTTGAAATCCTGGTACTTGGGAGGTTGAGAGAGTAGGATCGCAGGTTTGCAGCCAGCCTCAGCTACTTAGTGAGGCCCTCCACAACTTAGTGACATCCTGTTTCAAAATAAAGAAAAAAATCACAGGGGGTGTAACTCAGAGGTTGAATGCCCCTGGGTTCCATCCACAGTTTTACAAAAAAATAGTGGCTGGTGGTGGTGTATGCTTGTAATTCTGGTATTTGGGAGGCTGAGACAGGATCACTGCCAGCCTCAGCTACTTAGTGAGGCACTCAGCAACATAATGAGACCCAGTTTCAAAAATAAAGAAAAGGCTGGGCGTGGTGGTACACACTTGTAATCCCAGTACTTTGGGAGGCGGAGACCGGATGATTTGGGTTCGCAGCCAGCCTCAGCGCTCGCGCTCTCTCTCTCTCTCCCCCCCTCCTTTGCTCCCTCCCTACCTCTACTTAGTGAGGCCCTCTGCAACTTCATGAGACCCAGTTTCAAAATAAAGTATAAAAAATAGGGCCGGGGGTGTAGCGCGGAGGTAGAATGCCCCTAGGTTCAATCCCCGGTACTGCAAAAAAAAAAAAAAAAGAAAAAAGGAAAAAATAGGCCTGGCATGGTGATGCACACTTGGAATTCCAGTACTTGGGAGGCTGAGACAGGAGAATCACAGTTTTGTGGACGGCCTCAGCAAGTAGTGAGACTCTCATCAACCTAGGGAGACACTGTTTCCAAATAAAAATCAAATAGAGCAGGTGTATACCTCCACCTTGCCAATTCTGGCCTCGTTTTTTCTTTCTCTGAGCCTCAGTTTTATCCTCTGAAGTGGGAGCACAGGTTGGTACCCTAACAGGGCTAATCCCTCAAGTATTCATGTGAGTAACATGAGTGGGTCGTCTGTAGTAATGCTGGACAGATACATTGCTTGAATCACTGGCTGTGTAGATTTGAGCACTGTGGGTGTCTTAGAGAAGTCTGTCAGTGTTACCAGCAAGTTCATTCTGGAAGCTAGACTAAGTCCCTGCTCCTGCAGCTCTAGGGTTCTCCATTTAGTTAGTCAGAACTCTTTGGATGAACAGTGACAGAAAAATTAAAGTGTCTTGGATTTCTGTGGAGTTTCAGAATTGGTGGTGATTCTGCACAGTGGGCTTCATCCAGGAAGCTTCTAAGAGATGAGCACCCAGTTTCTGAGCAAGAGTCAGGAGGCTACTTCCATTTCCGCTGTAAAGATCACTTTGGCCCCTTGAGTGACTCAATTCTCTTTTCTGGATATCAGTTTTCTATTTCTTTCTTTTCCCTCCCTCCCTCCCTTCTTTTTTGTGGTTCTGGTTATTGAACCCAGAGGCATTCTACCTCCAAGCTACACCTCCAGTCCTATTTTTTACTTCTTAATTGGAAACAGGGTATATACCTAGGTTTCTGAGAGCCTTGATAAATTGCAGAGTCTGGCTTTGAACCTGGGGTCTTCCTGACTCAGCCTCCCAAGTACTGGTATTACATGGGAGTGCCACCATGCCATGTTGGCTTCTGCTTCCTTACCAGTAATGAGAGGCACTTGGGGAAATGAGTTCCAGGTTGTCTCTCAGCTGAGTCAAACCTTCAGCACCACGGACAGTGACCATGCTGCTCCCAGGATGAGGCCAGAACTGAGACTAATCACAGAATTGTGCAGCTCAGTCCTTCCCCTTCATGGCTGGCAAGAGGTCACCCAGGGCCTGGGGCAGTGGTGCACACCTGTAATTCCAGTACTTGGGAGGCTGAGACAGGATGATCACAGGTTTGAAGCCAGTTTCAGCAACTTAGGCCATCCGCAACTTTGTGAGACCATTTCAAAATGAAAAATAAACTAGGGCTGAGGGGTATACCTCATAGGTAAATCATCCTTGGGTTCAATTCCCAGTTCAACCAAGAAAAAAAGTCACCCAAGGCAGACAATCTGGGCTTTCTGTATCTGTGTGACCCACCCCCGCTCTTTCTGTGTGGTTGTCAAATGCCACTCCTGTCACAGAATGACTATATCAGGCTCCTTGTGAATCCTAAGCTCCCCCATGGCTGATGCTGAAGCTTGGGCCTTTGAGATGGAAGTGGAGGGAGGCCCTGTGGAGGGGAGAGGAAGATGTGAAGGTTCCATGCAGCCCATCCACCATCTGCCTCCCTCTTGATCCCCTTCCTCTTCTCCCTCCCCTGGACCTTCCTTCTGTGTCCCAGGTGAAATGGGCCATGAGTCCCAGGAAGAAGAGACACCCTGATTGTTGTAGAGAAGTGGGGGCCCCTCTGAGGCATGTCCACTGGGAAGGCTTTTCATTCTCTGCTGGGTGAACCCTGTTCCCTTCCTATGTGAGCACTAGTGGATATGAATTAATTCCCTTGGTTGCTCTGTCCCTCACTGGTCAGTTCACCCAACTGCCCAGCACCTTGGGAAATCATTTGTTCCCGCCTTTATGTAGCATGTGCTAAATGGCAAGAGGAACTTTTTATTTAGTACCTCCCTTTGATGGCCTGTGCATGCACACTCCTGGACTCCTTGGAGGCAGTCAGGGTAAAAATGATGGTGGAGAAATGAATGTGGGGGAAATGACTACAAGTACAGTATATTGTGAAAACTGTGTGTGTGTGTGTGTGTGTGTGTGTGTGTGTGTGTGTGTGTGTGTAT
>PVJS01049543.1:0-14635 GCA_004027185.1 Glis glis | reverse complement strand
GAGAGAGAGAGAGAGAGAGAGAGAGAGAGAGAGAGAGAGAGAGAGCTCTGAGGCTGGCCACGAACCCGGATCCTCAGGTCTCCGCCTCCCAAAGTACTGGGATTACAAGCGTGCGCCACCACACCCGGCTTAATATTTCTGTTTTATTCTTTTTTTCCCAAGACATCTTTTGTCGCCAGTGCGTACCCATTACTTCCAAAAGTGACGTGTGAATCTTGGCAACTTGAATTTACCTTTCTACCTACCAATATCATGAATTAATGTCATCCATACCATATTATTTTGATACAAATTAGTCACATCATTATTTAGTGTTTTTTTTTTTTGATGCTAGGGATTGAACACCAGGGGCATTCTACCTCCGAGGTACATCGCCTGCCCTATTTTATTTCTTATTTAGAAAGAGGGTCTCGCTGAGTTGATGCGAGCCTCATTGAGTTGCTGAGGCTGGCTTTGAACCTATGATCCTCCTATCTCAGCCTCCCAAGTACTGGTATTACAGGCGTGTGCCACTGCGCCCAGCTTCATTATTTAGTTTTCAAGCCTTTTTTCAGTTTATAAACAGGTTGGAAATTATACCCCACAATTTAGTAACATTCAGTTTGGGAAATAAAGTATTCACCTTTATTTTATTAAAATCATTATATAGTTTCATCATGACATTTAAAGATATGATTATTGTAATAGCCTTTATATGAATCCAACTTTTTCCTGTTACCTTTATTTATATACCTTTATTTTTCAGATACAGTCTCAGGTCAGCACCCCTATGAGCAGCTGCTTAAAAAGACCTAAGATCTTAAAATGGAAATGTTCTCAGTTCTATTCCACGAGTCTTAGCTTCACTACCTACACTCGATATCAGATTTACTCTTCTGGATAAGTTAGATCAGTTTGTCTATCATCTATCTATCTATCTATCTATCTATCTATCTATAGATCAGTCTATCTATCATCTATCTATCTTTCTATCATCTATCTATCATCTATCTATCATCTATCTATCTAGATACACAGGTCTCTATCGATAGATAGAGATCTATCTATAGATCAGTCTATCTATCATCTATCTTTCTATCTATCATCTATCTATCTATCTATCTATATATATATATATATATATCATCTATCTATCTAGATACACAGGTTTCTATCTATAGATAGAGATTTATATATAGATCAGTCTATCTATCATCTATCTATCTACCTGTTGCTCCAAATCTCTACTTCATCAATCTCTACCCAAGTTTATGAGGGTCTGGCTAAAGGTTCTTTGTGTATATGAGCATCAAGGTAAGGGAAAATATCTTTGAAATAAAAATGAAAAATAATGGCATAGTTATTTCTTTATCAATAAATTACAAGCTTATATGCAATAGCGACTTTTAGCTCAGAGTCTATATTTTTTTAAGCAGAAGGGTAAATAAAACATAAATTCATAAGTAGGTCTTAGCAAGTGTCATATTTGTGCATCTAAGGCCTAATGGAGAGAAAATCTAAGAGACAAAAAGAAATCACGAGTGTCTATATGGCCTCTTCAGTCACTGGAACAAATGAGGTTGACATGCAGGCAGGGCACGCAGCCGGGCAACGTACCTGAGTGAATGAACCCATAACTCTGTGAGGAACAGAAAAGCGGGGAGAAAGAAGCAAAATTATGAAACCAGGGCGAGTTTCCAAGGAAGAGAAAAAGAAAGAGCACAATTGTGTGGGGGAAAAATGAGAGAAGCGAAAGCATGAAAGGAAATGCATCTTGCAAGAGACTTGCAATTACAGCAGGCAAAAGAAAAGGACCGAGGAAATGTTCTCTGTAATAGTCCCGGAGAGAAAGCTGTTAACAGAGGATTGTGAAAAGACCGGCACCTTCAGTGTGTCCTTTCCCTCGGACTGCCTTCAAAACAATTGCAGCTGTTATCAGTTAACCAGAGAGGCTATGATTTGAGTTTGGAACAGGAAATACAACACAGGCAACTAATAATTGAGGTATATTTTGTTAAAATCAAGATTTATGAAAATGTGCAGTTCTAAAGTTCTTAGGAATTCATAGATATGATTATAGAATTCTTAGTCTCTTTCTTTGAAAGATCCTGTAGGATACAGATGCTGAAGGCCAGAAGCAATGTGTGTGTTAGTATTAGTATTAAGAGAGTGTATAATAGTACTCATAGTAATATATATTACATTGTATTTTTACCTAAAACTTATAGCAGGAAAGATGTAATTTTGCTTAGTAGAATTGGATAGATTCATTTAAATTCTTTTTTAAATGCTTTCATTGGTGTACTGTAGTTAGACATCATAATGAGGTGTAGAGTAATGGGAATATACATGCACACAACCCTCGGTGTGTTTTCCTTGGGACGCCACCCCACTCCCTCCCCTTCCCGTCTATGTCATTAAGAATGGTAGTGCCGGGCGTGGTGGTGCACGCTTGTAATCCCAGTACTTTGGGAGGCGGAGACCGGAGGATCTGGGTTCGTGGCCAGCCTCAGCTCTCTCGCTCTCTCTCCGTGTCTCTCTCTCTCTCTCTCTCTCTCTCTCTCTCCTTAGTGAGGCCCTCCGCAACTTCGTGAGACCCGGTTTCAAAATAAAGTATAAAAAATAGGGCCGGGGGTGTAGCGTGGAGGTAGAACGCCCCTGGGTTCAATCCCCGGTACTGAAAAAAAAAAAAGAATGGTAGTGATAATTTCATTTATGTACACAGCATTATTTAAACAGTTGCCTTTATTACGTCTACACCCTCTCTCCTCCCTTCCCAAAACCCCCTCCATCACTCCACTGGAGTCTCTTACTCCTTTATCTGAGGTCTCTTTGGTTACCCAATTTCTCTCTCGCTTCCACATTAGATTCACTTTAATTCTTATGGAGATGTTGGAATACTAAATATTTGGAACGTATCACCCCAGAAGTTGTAAAGATAAACATAATTAAGATGTGTAAAAGCATTTCAAGAATTAACCTACTGCATTAATTACTGATTATCAAGGAAAATTCAATTCTCTTCACCAAAGAATGTAGTCCCAAACTGGCAAATTCAACAAACTGATAGATACTCTGGGACAATCGATATAATACAAAATGCACACTCATGAATAAAATAGGCATGTAGCCAGATCTGATAAGTATCATTGACAGGAGGTAAAATGTACTTTTCTGATAATTCTTTATTTTCTCTTTTCCCTTTCTCAGTTGTCTTTTTTCTCTCTCTTTTCCCTCCCTCCCTCCCTCCCACCCTCCCTCCCTTCCTTCCTTCCTTCCTTCCTTCCTTCCTTCCTTCCTTCCTGTGGTACTGGGGATTGAATCCAGAGGCATTCCACCTCCAAGCTACCCCCCAGTTCTATTTTATTTTTTTAAATTTTGAAACTGGGTCTCCCTAGGTTGATGAGAGTTTCACTACTTGCTGAAGTTAACCTCAAACCTATTGTCCTCCTGTCTCAGCCTCCCAAGTACTGGGATTACAGACATGTGCCACCATGCTTGGTTCATCAGTTATCTTTTTCTAAAACTTCAGTTTATCAGATGCAAGATCTCTGTTGATTAACTGTAATTCATTTTTATCTCTGATTCACCTCTAATATATAAGATGATTTACTCGATTTTGACATACTTTTCTATTTGATTTCACGTACTAATTTATTATTTATTTAATTCATTCTTTCGTGGTGCCGGGGATTGAACCTAGGCCCTTACTCATGCTAAGCATGCACTCTACTGCTGAGCTACACCCCCAGCCCTATGAAAATTTTATTTTAATTTAGGCAGGTTTTACAGTCCATGAGATTTTTCTGACCTGTTCCTGCATTAGATCCTTACTTTATCCGTGCACTATTTTCTTGATCATCTCTTAGACTTTTATCTTTTTTTCTCTAGCATTTCTTTTTTATCCATATTTATTAAAAAGAAAAGAAGCTTTGGTCTTGCTTTCTTCCAAGTTTCCTCAAATGCCTGGAGATCCTTGGTTGTTCACTGGTATTTCGCCATTTATAATATCACCTTCTACCATCAATTCGAGGTCTGCTGGATAAAGAATTAAAAGAAAGGAGGGAAAACAAAAGATCTAGTCACTAGAAAGCTTACCTGGGTTCCCTGTATGTGAAAAAAGTATTTGAAGGCAGATTTCTTTTCAGGCTGAGCAGGGAGGCAGCCAAATGTAACCGGAATGAAATGGAAGCAGGTTTAACCTGGGGTTGAATTCCCACACTGGCCATCCTAGGTCTCTCCAAGAAGTTGCTTGTTTTGATTTTTTTTTGTTGTTGTTTTTTATTTTGATTTGTACTCCACTTCTTTAGAGAATAACTGTCTAATTTTTATGCCTCTGGGCTTCCAGGTATTTCAGCATTTTCTAGCAGAGATACCCATCTCTGGGATGGGATATATACATATATATATATATATATATATATATATATATATATGGCTTATATATTATATAACATGTATTGTATAATATATTATATAAACCTTCAATTTAAACCTCCATATTCAGATCTTTCCACAATCTACCTCACCCTCTGTTAAAAGTGTTTCCAAATTCTTGACAAATTTTATTCATTGGTATTTGGGAAAGATCAATCAAAATTGGCAGGAATTTCCAAAATTGTTAGTTGCTTTGTATTTTCAGAATGCTTTATTTGTATTTTTAAATAATAATGAATAATTATTATAACAAAATCATGATTTTTCTGTGATAAGATCGTACTAAAAGTGGGAGAGACTTTTTGAAACAAAAACAATATAATGAATGCATGGTTTGTTATTATTATATGCCAATATATTGTGATGAGATATCTTTCAAGAACGTGTTAGAATGACTTCCTCTTGAAACAAACATTTGATAACAGAACATTAAAAGAAGGGAACTCCGTACACCAGCGCTTTCTGCTCTGGTCTTGATCTGACATCAATGATGTTGTGGGATGAGGCGAGTTCCCCTAAAATTCATGTTTTGAAGTCCTAACCCCACAGAATGTGACCACAACATGTGACTATATTTGGAGATGGAGTCTTTACAGAGGTACTTGAGTTAAAATGAGGTCATTAGGATCAGGTGTAATTTGGTATTACTGGTGTCCTTATAAGAAGAGGAAATGTCCAAGGAGATGCAAAGTTTAGTCCAAACCAACTTTCACCCCACCTCCCATCAGTGCCATTCTTGTGGAAATCGCTGATGACAATCAGTTCTCTTAATGAGTAACCATCTCATTCAAAATAGAAACCAAAGTTTTACCACAACCTACCATGTCTTACGTGACTCGATTCTTCATAAGTTCTGACATTACCTCCTACATCTTCTCAATCCTTCTCTCCACTCCGGCCAACTTGCCCCCCTCCTTTTTCCCTAAAATACTAGGCATCCCCCACCTAGGGGCCTTTGTTTCTGATAATCCTTTAGTCTAGATTGATCTTCCCACAGAGACTAGGTGCTGGTTTATTCACTTCTTTCAGGGCTATTCTCAATATTCTCCTTCTTAGGAGGCCTAGGCTAGGGACCCCAACTGAATTTCAAACTTCCTTTCAAATGCTTCATATCCTCTTTTCCTGCATTAATTGGACACTGACCACTGTCTAACTCAATGTAGTCTTCCTTCCTTCTTTCTTTTTTCTTTCCTTCTTTCTAATTATTATCATTATTATTATTGTTGTTGTTGTTTAAACTGGGGATTGTATCCAGGGATGTTCTACCTCTGAGCTACACTCCAGCCCTACTTTATTTTTTATTTTGAAACAGGTTCTCACTGAGTTGCTGAGGGCTTCCCTAAATTGCTGAGGCTGGTCTTGAACCTGGGATCCTCCTGTCTCAGCCTCCCAAAGATGAGGATTGCAGGTGTGTGCCAACCACACCTGGCTCTGTATATTTCACTTAACTCTTTTGTTTACCTTGTTTCCTCAATAGAGTTGTAGAGTCTATGAGAGCAGGAATTTTTGTCTGTTTGGTTCACTGCTATATCATCAGAACCTAAAACAGTATTGAACTTGTAGTAGGTTCCCTATAAATAGAGTCATGCACCACATAATGACATTTTCCTCAATAGCAGACCACAAACATGATGGTGGTCTCATAAGTTTATAAGGGAGCTGAACAATTTTTACTGCCCAGTGACTTCATAGCTGTTGTAACTTTGTGGGACAAAGCATTACTTCCACATTGCTGGGGATGCTGATGTAAACAAATCTTACTGCACTGCTAGTTGTATAAAAGTGTAGCATATGAAATAGGTTCAGTGCGTAACACTTGATAATGATAGTTAGCAACTATGTTACTGGCTTATGTATTTAATATACTATATGTTTATCATTATGTTATAGTATACGCCTACTTATATAAAAACATTGTAAAACAGTATGCCAGGTTGGGCCAGCACCAGCCTCCTACATATCCTGTTCACCATGACTCTTGACTACACCATTTTCTCTTGTGCTTAGTCTCATGTTGTTTTGTTCTTCATAGTTGCTAAGCATACAAAATTTGTTGCTTGTGCTAGTAAGAGGCTATGTTAAGTGATTGACCAGGAAACAATAGAAAGTTATTAGGACTACCAAGATGAAAAGTTAGTGATGATTATTGCTCACAAGTCAGGCATGTCCTGGTGCACCAGAGCTACTATCTTAAAGAACAAGAACAAAATGACAGACCCTATTAAAGGACCTGCTACATTAATGACAGTGATGTTAACAAAAAATTTGAGGTTGTTAATATCAGATATGGAGAAACTTCTAATGACCTGGATGAAAGACCAGCTAGCATGATGATCATAACAAAAGCAAAAACTTTGTGATATTGAAAGAAAAGGCTGGACCCAACTCTGAGGCGCACTTTACTTTAGCTCTGGGTGATTTAAACCATTCAAGAATCATTATTCATTACACCATGCACAAGGGACTGGTGGTTCTGCCTGGGCTGATGTGAAGGCAGCTGAAAATGTTTTGGAAACTCTAGATCAGTTGATTGTGGAGAAAAATCACTGGACAGAGCAACTCTTCAATATGGATAAATGTTCCCTTTTGTGGAAACAGATGCCTGAAAGACCATTCAACCATCAAGAGGCCAAATCAATGCCAGATTTCCAGGCTGTTAAGAACAGGATAGCAGTCTTGCTTGGGCAGTGTTCTAGGCTGCAACTTGGAAGCCCTTGTGGTCTGGCACCATGAGGACCCCAGGCCCTTTGAGTATATCAGTAAGTACATAATGCCAGTGTGTTACCTGACCAGTATGAAGTCAGGGATGACTTGGCTCCTCTTCCAAGATGCCTTCTGGAATTTTTATGCCAGTAAATGGAGAAATACTGTGGAAGAATAACACACCTTTTAAGAATTTGCTTATTTTTATAAGATCCCCACAATCCTCTTTTTATTGGTAATTTCATCCCAATATCAAAGTTGTGTTTCTCCCTCAAAACACTACCTCTTTGATTCCAGCAGGTATAGCAATTTTTGATCTAAGAGTTATAGCAACTTTTAAGGTCTGCAACCCAAGGATGGCCTTTGCCTAGGCTATCAATGCAACTGAGATGATGTTAATGTGATTCTGGAAGAATTAAAACTATGATTGCATCAAGAGCCTGCTTTGGTTGGGATCATGTCACCAAAGAAGGAGTGAATGGCAACTGCGAAAAGACACTCAAGAGGTTGATCCATGACACCAAAGGATTTTCCAAGGATCGGGAGGTTTAAAAAATCAACAAGACTGGTTGAGATGGCAAATAACTTTAATGTGGTTGGGGATGAGGATGGCATTAAGGAGCTCTGTGTTCATCATCTTTCCATTACAGTGACCAAAATAACTGACAAGAACAACTTGGAGGAGGAAAGGTTTATTTGGACTCACAGTTTCAGAGGTTCAGTCTATCTTCAGCTAAGTCCAAGGCAGAAAAATTATGGTGGTAGGGCTTGGTAAAGGAAAGCTGCTCAGCTCATGGAGTCCAGCAAGTAGGGAGAGAGCGAGGAAGGGCCCAGGGACAGATATAATCACCAAGGCCTCACCACCAGTGACTCACTTCCTCCAGCCATGCCCCACTTCTGAAGCTTGCTGCGTTGGGGATCATGCTTTTAACACATGAGCTTTTCAGGGAGCATTCCAGATTCAAACTATGACAAGATCCTAGAGGTGGATTTTGAGAAATTGACTAATGAATAGTTATTGTAACTGGAGCAGAGAAAGGAAAACTATAAAGAAAGAGGAGGAGAAGAAAGGGAAGGAGGGGGAGGAGGAGAAGATCATCACAGTGAAGCATTTAGCAGAAGCCTTTGAAAACCTCGGTAAGTTTCTTATTAAAAAGTTTGAAAACATAGTCCCCAACACCAATAGGTTTTCATTAATAGGGAGGAATATTCATTATGCATTACGTGATTACAAGCAAACTTTGATAGAAACAAGGAAAGAAAGAATAAAGGAAGGAAGGAAGGAAGGAAGGGAGGGAGGGAGGGAGGGAGGGAGGGAGAGAGAGAGAGAGATAGAGAGAGAGAGAGAGAGAGAGAGAGAAAGAAAGAAAGAAAGAAAGAAAGAAAGAAAGAAAGAAAGAAAGAACCATCATGGTCATATTTTTTAAAAAGAGTCACACTTAGCCAGGAGTGGTGGTGCACGCTTGTAATCCCAGTACTTGGGAGGCTACGACAGGAGGATCTGGGTACTCACTAAAGCCTCACTAAGTAGCTGGCCGGCCTCAGCTACTTAGTGAGGCCCTCTGCAACTTAGTGAGATGCTGTTTCAACATAAAGAATAAAAAATAGGGCTGGGGGTATAGTTCAGAGATAGAATGCCCCTGGGTTCAATCCCCGGTACCTCCAAAAAAAAAAAAAAAGAGTCGACTTCCTCAAAGTGTCAGGCAGGCCCTTCAGCAGGTATTCCAGAACAGGCCTTGTCATCGTAGCAAATGAGAGTCCACAGGTGTTACTGTCCCTGCAGACCTTCCAGGGGGACAGGTGTGAAGGTGGCAGGCAGCAATATTGATGATCCTGACCCTAGCCAGGCCTACGTTAATGCATGTGCTTAGTGTTTAGCTAAAAAGTTTAAAAAGTAAATAGAAAAATTGAATAGAAAAATATCTTACAGACTAAGGATATAAAGAAAGAAATTGTTTGTACGTCTGTCCAAAGTGTGTGTTTTAAGCTAAGTGCTATTATGAGTCAAAGTATTTAAAACATTAAAGGGTTTGTAAAGTAAAAAAGTAGCAGTAAGCTAAGAACAATATATTTCTAAAGAAAAATAATTTAAAAATAAATCTAGTGCAGCCTGCATGTACAGTGTTTGTACAGTGTCCAGTCGTGTGATGTCCTAGGTCCCCATATCCACTCACTGCTCATCCTGGGCAACTTCCAGTGCTGCAGGTTCCGTTCCTGTAGTGCCCCATACAGGTGCACTATTGTTTAACCTTTTATTCTGAATTTTTACTATACCTTTTCTATGCTTAGATATGTTTACACACACAAGTCCCATGGCATTACCATTGACTATAGCATTCAATACAGCACCATGCTGTATAGGTTGGTAGCCTAGGACACTAAGATATATAATCTAGCCTTACATCCTCTGTGTAAGTACTCTACGTAATGTTCACACAAGGATAAAATCATCTCGCAGTAAGTTTCTCAGGAAGCATCTCCATCATTATGCAGTGCATGCCTGTGTTCATGGAAGAAATCAACAAGCAATCTTATTTTACATCACAGTAGTGTTTGACTCAGTAATTCCCCCTGCTTTGAAAGATATTTTTCATTTGCTGTCTAGGACAACACATGTTCCCTTTTTTCTACTTCACTTGCTCCCCCCTTTCTCCTTTCTTACTCAGTTTTCCCCTCTTACTATTGGAGTGCCCCAGGAGTATGGGTTGAAGTGGGTTCACCCTCCTAAATTCAATGGAGAAGGTCTAACCCCCAGTACTTCAAAATATGACCTTATTTAAAGATAAGGTGTTTGTTTATTTTGTGGTATAGGGATTGAACCCAGAGGTGTTCTACTTCTGAGCTAAACCTCCAGCCCTTTTTTATTTTAAAATAGGGTCTTACTAAGTTAGCACATACTGGCCTTGAACCTGTGATCCTCCTTTATCAGCTTCCCAAGTACTAGGATTACAGGAATGTGCCACCACCCCCTGCCTAGACCCATAGTTTTAAATTAAGGGTAGTCAAGTTAAAATAAGATTATTAGAGTGGATCTTAATCCAATATGACTGGGGTCCTTATAAAAAGAGGAAATTTTAGCCGGGCATTGGTACACTCTTGTAATCCCAATACTTGGGAGGCTGAGACCGGAGGATCTGGGCTCGCGTCCAGCCTCAGCTACTTAGTGAGGCCCTGTGCAACTTAGTGAGACTCTGTTTCAAAATAAAGAATAAAAAATAGGGTTGAGGGTGGAGCTCGGAGGTAGAATGCCCCTGGGTTCAATCCCCAGTACCGCAAAAAAATTAAAATAAAAAGAGGAAATGTGGAGAAAGGGAACATGCTGCGTGAAGATGAAGGTGATAATTTTACAAGCCACAGATGGTCAGAAAATCGCCTGACTTCAAGGGATAGTCATGGCTTAGATTCTTCCTTACAACCCTCAGAAGAAACTGATCCTGGAACACCTTGATCTTGGACTTGTAGCCTACAGAACTGTGGCTATGAGTGGGACAACACACTTCTGTATTTAAGCCACTCCATGGGTGGTACTCTGTTACAGCAGTTATAGACAATGAGTACACCCAGGAATCACGTGTTCAGATCCTTCCTTCCTTCCTTCCTTCCTCTCTCTCTCTCTCTTTCTTTTTTTGTTTTTGCTAGTTTCAGTCCCTTGGTGATTTCATCCAGTCTTGTGCTTTTAATCCCGTCTTCCCGTCTGTGTACAGAGTCTCCCAACTGTCTATCTCCAGCCCGGCATCTCCTCAGAACTCAGGTGTGTCTCCAAAGTTCTATTCCACATCAGCTTAACTCCTCATCTTCCCCTTGAGTCCCATTCCTCCCAGTCCTTCCATCTCAGTTAATAGGAAGCCCATCCTTCAAGTCGCTCAGGTGATACACCTTGGGATCCTTCTTGACAAGATATATTGAAGCTCCCCTTCTTGCCACTTCCACGACTTCTGCTCTGGCAGCCACCATATCTGTCGCCTGATTTATAGCAGTTGCTTCCTAATTTGTCTCCCTGTTCTGTCCTTATTGTGGTGCCTTGCTTAACTTTGGGAGGCAGCCAAAGGAAGGCTTCAGGGAGCCCATTTTGACTGAAGACCCCAACAAACCCGACATGTCCTTGAAGGTCAAGTAGGACCCGAAGATGACCAAAATGCTGCGAATCATCTTGTGGCTACCGGACTGATGTCATCCTCACACACCTCCTCCTACCGACTGCACATGACACTCTCTTGTAAAAGAGAAGCCATGAACCCCCAGATGTGTTCCCTCGCTCTGGAGCTGGCCCGCATTCTGCCTTCAATGTGTATTTCTTGCTTTCCTAAATAAACCTGTCTACAGCTCTACTCTGTCTTGGAAATTCTTTTCCAACCTGCATTCCCTGCCACCACGTCATGGTGGCCCATGTGGGGAGGGTCCTCTAGCGATTCCTCTTTTACCTTCAGTTTATGGCTCTCTGTGAACCTATAGCGGTCACCAGGAACAATTGATGATTCTCCCCTGGGCTTCAATCCAGGGAGTCTGAAGGCTCCTGGGTTCCACTGTCCAAGTCACTGCTCTCTGGGAGGATGAGAGCTCTTTCCCTCTGGGGTACAGTGGGCAGCGGCAGCTCACCCAGGTGAGCCCACACACGCTGTAGCAGGAGTCCGTCTTTTCCCCTCTCCATCCTTGAAGACTCTGGGAAGGAGACTTTCTGGGGTGCTAATTGAGGGTCTCAGGCTGGGGGCTTCCCAGCATGACTCGGAGGCCTCCTTTTGACTTCTACTGCCCTTCGCCCCACTGGGCGGGGTCTCTGCCCGGCCCCACCCACTCTGCTTCCACTAACTCCCTCCTGCCACAATTGGAGACCAAGTCTCAATCCATTGACTCAGGAACAACTGATTAAACCCCAGGGGGGTCCTCCTATATTTCACAGCCCACCCCCTCTTCCTACACTTAGAAGGCAAGGAGGAGCCCCCACTTCCCTCTCAGGCTCCTGGTGGCACCCCTCTCTTAAGGTAATGCCCTCAGTCAGGTGCATTCTGCCATCGATGGTGTTCGTGCCCCTGTCTGGCACAGAGGGTGCCCAGGCATGTCTTATCCCTGTCCCCCTCAAATCCTAACCCCCATTATGGAATCCACCACCGTGATCCTCTCTGACTCCCCCCCATACTACATCTTGGCTAATTGGAAAAAGTTGGATCCCAACAACCTGTGGAGAAAGTGTCGCACCCTTGAGCGCCCACATTCCTCTCTTCACGTGTGCATCTTGCTCTACTGCTGGCTTTCCTGAAGAAATCTCCTTGCTTAGCCAGGCATGGTGATGCATGCTTGTAATCCCAGTACTTTGGGAGGCGGAGACTGGAGGATCTGGGTTCGCGGACAGCCTCAGCTCTCTCTCTCTCCCTGTCTCTCTCTCTCTCTCTCTCTCTCTGTCTACCTAGTGAGGACCTCCGCAACTTCGTGAGACCCAGTTTCAAAATAAAGTATTAAAAAAATAGGGCCGGGGGTGTAGCGCGGAGGTAGAACGCCCCTGGATTCAATCCCCAGTACTGCAAAAAAAAAAAAAAAAAAAAAAGAAATTTCCTTGCTTTCCTAAATCTCAGCCAGTCTTTGGCTTGTTTTAAAACTAACATCTGTTTTCTTCTCCTTCTCCCCTGTTAACCACGTGTTCTTATCAGTTTACAGACCACAGAAATGTAGCAGGGCAGAGGCTTTGGGGACAACAGCTTCTGCCACAAGAGCTGCGGTTGCCCTGTCCCTCCCATTCTCCCCCCTGTGGTGGCACTGGGACAACCGACCTCTGCGGTCTGATGCTTCTTTCAGGTCCCTACCAGGGTTGGAGTCACCTCTAACCATCCTTCGAGGGAAAAACACAGAAGAAACAACATGTAAACTCCTGCGCTTCAATTTACCATAAAGGCTTTGGGCTCTCTCTTACTCTTATTCTTTTCCCCCCCATCTTCTGCTGTCCTTCTGCTTATACTAAGGTAATTTTGTTATTCAAGTTTGCTTAGAATCTTGCCATTTTAGCCAATGCCTGCTAAAATGTAAACATCTGTGAATTAGCATTTAGACTCATTTGAGACTGAAACCGCAGGGGGAGGTGTCTCTTTAGAATCCAAGCAATCGTTAAGAATTCATATATAAGTGAGATACAAGTGTACAACAGATAATAAGTCTATTTCTGATTCCTAAACTTATAACGGTTCTAAAGCTATTCTTTGATTTTGTATGGCACTGATGTCCAAAACTTCTGAGTCCTTGTGTAAACCTACACCTGTGACTCTTGAAGCCTTGAAGGTCCGAGACCACCAGACACCACAAAAGAGGAAAATTCCTATTCCTGCCATCGCAGACCGAAATGCGAAGGATCCCAAGACAAGGATACCACACCACCGCCATGGCAATAACCCCCAACCTCTGAGGTGGCAGCCAGGGTACGCCACCAGCCCTCCCCAGAACAGCCTCCTTCCTCCACAAATCACCCTAATGGTCGTCCTCGCCGCATCTGAACAGGGCCAAACCTCACCCCCTTTCTTCTTTGACCCTCCCAGCCGGAAGTAGTCAGAGCAGTCGTCACCCCGTGTCCAACGATTGGCCTTGATCAGAAGCCGGGGGAGAAGGCGGGGCATTGCTCAAGCTTGGGGAGGCGGCCACCGGAAGGCTTCAGGGAGCCCCAAGAATGGAGCGTTTTGGCCACAGCCCCCAAGGAGCCTGATATGTCCTGGAAGGCCCCACCAGGACCCGGGAGATGACGAGAACACCCTGTATCATCTTGTGACTACTGGACTGAAGTCATCCTCAGATCCCACCTCCTGCCCACTCCTCACAAAAGTCCTCCCATAAAGAGGACTCATGAATCCCAAAGTGTGATTCTCTCCCTCAGGAGCTGGCCTCCGTTCTCCCTTAAATGTGTGTTTCTTGCTTTCCTACATAACCCTGTCTGTAGCTCTACCCTCTGCCTTGGGAATGTTTTTCCAATCCATGCCCCCATGCCATCACACTTATTACCCCTTGAGATATTACACCTCTGTCCCCAGCCTGCAATAACTCACCTCACTTCTCAAGCCCTTCTGGCGGCCTGTGAGGTCCCACGGGTGGAGACCTGAGTGACATCTTTGACCACATCTCCTGCTTGTGTTCCACCTGGCTTACCCTGCTCCTGCCACACAGGCCTTGCTGCTCTGCAGGGATGCCAGGACTGTGTCCTCATTGTATGTGTTGTTCCCTCTGCCCAGAACCCTCTCAGATATCTACACAGCACCTCAGAGCCACTCAAGAAATAGATCTTGAAGGAGTAGGGATTAAATTGAAAAGATTTACATTAAGAAGATAAAACCGAACTAGGCACAGTGGTGCATGCCTATAATCCCATTACTTGGGAGGCTGAGACAGGAGGATCATAGGTTCGAGGACAGCCTCAGCAATGTAGTGAGGCCCCCTGTCTCCAAATGAAAACTAAAACAGGGCTGGGGATGTAGCTGGGAGATAGGATGCCCCTAGGTTCAATCCTCAGCAACACACACACACACACACACACACACACACACAC